>PVJA010010139.1:0-58243 GCA_004027025.1 Myocastor coypus
AAAAAAAAAAAAAAGTACACGTGTACACTATTTTCCTATAATTTTCAAATATTCAATAAAATTAGTTGATTGAGTTAAAAGCAATGCAATTTCATCCGTATATGGATCTATAAAGAAAGAGTAGGGGCTGGGGAGATAGCTCCGAGGCACAAGTGCCTGCTGGGCAAGTGCAAGGTTGTGAGTTCAAACCCTGGTCCCACAAAAAAAAAAAAAAAAAAAAAAGAAAGGGTAGAGATCTTGGCACTCAACGTCCTTGTATTTACACAGAGGAGAAAAACAAACCCAGAGAAGTGACTTGTCCAAGGCTATCTTGTTAGATGGTACCAGAACAGGAGCCCCATTCAGAAATCCCAGCCTTCATGTCAGAGTTCTACCGCAAGTCACCTAGAATCACAGAACAAATGATAGTCCTCATAGGGGCTCTAAGATTCTTAGAGGCCTAGAATCAAAGACAAGCTCTCATTATTATGGTTTCTCCATTTATAACTTTTCTCATCTTTGAGACACAATCCCCAACACTCACAACTTAAAGAATAAAAAATTTATCTTAGCTCATAAGTTGTAGATGTTTCAGTGTGTAGTTGACTGTCTACAAAGCAGGGCACCAGGGCAAAGGGACCTGGCAGAGGAGAAATAGTCCATGCCAAGAAAGGCAGGAGGCAGCGAAGCAATAACACTGAGCCTCCCTTTCCCTTTTTATTAACTCAGTGTACAAGCCTGCTGATTGGTGCCACCTATGCCCAGGGTGGAACTTCCCATTATCCACATCCAGAACTATGCTAAATCAATCAGTGGACTAATTTAGTTATCATGCACTCCTAGCCCATTTCCCATACTCGCTCTTAACTCAAGAGAGATCCAAGGAAAGCCCCAACTATGAGCACATAAACCATCACACCACCTGATGCTGCCTCTCACTCCTGAGTCCATATATGCTGGGGACAGAAGTCAAGGGAACACCAGACTTCTCATCTGACCGATATCACTAGATTTAGATGGTGGCAATGTACCTGGCCTAGTAAGAACCTGAGGATAACAGAGTAAGCATGTGACACAGGACAATCCAGCTATAAAGGCAGGATAAGATCATAACCAAATCCTGACACAACCAGATGGCACATGAAATATAAAAATCAGCCCTGGAGATGAGAATGGAGAATTTACTGAGGGTATATAAATGCAGGCAAGAGTCTATGGAAGGAGACAAGGAATCAAGAATATAGAGAAACTAAAACTAGCAGAAAGAATGAAGGTATTGGAGCCGGGCGTGGTGGCTCACGCCTGTAATCCCAGCACTCGGGAGGCTGAGGCAGGAGGATTGGTGCAAGTTCGAGACCAGCCTGGGCTACAAAAGCGAGCTTAAGGCCAGCCTCAACTGCATAGCGAGACCCTGTCTCAAAAAGACAAAAAAAAAAAAAAGAATGAAGGTATTTGAGAAGGGAAAAGCAAAAGAAGAGCAGATAAAAACATGCAAAGATCTAAAGGCAGGTGTGGGGACATAGGTAAACAGATGGTGAAATCTCATAGATTTGCCAATGGTTTTGTCACAGACGCCTTAGCCCAAGCCGTTCTTAGATGCCACATCAGCTAAGTCTCCATCCCTGAGCCAACCCAGAAGCTAACCATTGTTGTGTTTCTTTGATCTCCACAGCTTCCCTTCACAGAAGGCCTTTACCACTTTTATCACAATGGCCTCTCAAAAGCTAAGAGAAGACGCAGCCTGCAGCATAAGCAGCAGCTGGAGCGAGACCCCAGGGTGAGTTCTCCCCAGAAACCTGCCTCCCAATCTCCACTGCACCATGGAACTCGATACAAGACACAGGGGCAGGCAGTAGGGATGGAAGTAAAAGCATTTAAGGTCACGTGATGGCCAGAAGCTGTTCTACAGAGTGATACTAGGCACACTCTGCTTCTTTGTGTTGTGCACAATAAGTAACCCTAGGTTCCTTTAGAGGCCCGGGGTGGGAGAAAACCAGGTGTACTCTTTCCCTGGCTGTTCTCTTCCAAGTCGCTGTGTGAGTCTTTGTGTTGGCCTGAGGCAGATGGAAAGATACCGAGCTGTTCTTTTTTTTTTTTAAAGAATTTTTTATTTTATTTATTTTTTTTTTTCTTGTTTCAAAACCTTTGTTTATTCACTCATTTTTATGGCTGGCTCAGTCCACCCGGTCGACAGTGCTGCCGCAGCATGTGGTGCCAGGGATCAAACCGCGGTCCCTGAAGCCACCCAAGCTTCCCCAAGCAGGCGCTTTAGACCACTGAGCCATCCCTCCAGGCCCCCCGAGCTGTTTTTATTGCATCATTTTATAGGCAGTTTCTTCTGGTGAGTTGTAGGGCTCCAAGGTTTCCAAACCCCGTATTGTGAATGTGGAAGCACATGTTCCAGGAAGTGAGCAGCTCACAGCAGGCAGCGAGCTCCCCGGCATCCAGGCACAGCTGTGGCCTCCAGACCACCTCAGTCTATCTTCTTACCTCACATCTTCTCACATTGATCTAACTTACCTCTTGGTTAAATGTCTGCTTGATGCTCTTAACCTCCATCTTTACATGTCCAATCTTTATCTCATTCTTGAGCACCCAGATGTATTTTCCACTCCTTCAAGCATCCCAAATTTAACTTTCCTCAAGCATCTTAACCCCAAGGAAACTCCCAGTGTTCTCCCTACATTTCCTGGCTGGATCCTCTTCTTCCAGTCTTCCATTGCTTCTGTTCATCTACACACTGATTCTATGGGGTAAATTCTGATTTCCTTTGTGCAGAGAAAATGACACCATACTTAAGCTGCTTCCTGTGCATGGAGGGCAGTACAACCTCTTCCCCACGGCTCATGGGGAAGAGCTATAAAGTCAGGACAGACATTGGAATGAGGGACTTGCATACGAGACCCCTTCTGAGCTCATAAAATATGGGAATCCACCCTTGTGGGACTTCTCATGCAAACATTTGGGGTGGGGGGGATAACTTATTAATTGGAAGTTAAAGGCTTCCCAGTAGATTACCAACTGACAAATTCACAGCAATTTTTCTCTAATCCCTTGGCCCAGATCTGCCCACACAGCCCAGAGTAGAATTTTGTTCTGAAAATCCATACGATCGTTGTTTTTGCAATAAGTGATAACTGGCCTGAGCTACCAGCCCATGCTAAGGTGAAGCTAGCACCTGTCCCCGGGAGGAAGCCTGCCCTTCTGTGTGAGAACATCCCTGACTTTGACTGTAGCACTCATCCCCCAGAGATTCCTCAGGCAGCTGTAGGACGGGGAGCTTGCCTGTATCATCTGTGCATCCAAGGCTCCTGGAGGTCAGTAGGTAAAGACCACCCTGGTGTACTGTGGTACTGCGTCTCCCTGAATTGCAGCCTGGCCCTGGGTCTTGCCCTTTGAGGCTAATTATTTTCCTTTTCTTTTTATATTTTCTTCAAAGTCCCATTGGTTGCTCTTCTTGCATGATTAAGGCAATTGCCCCAAGGTCATTCAAGAAGAAACACATGAACAGATCTAAAGTCAAAAGGAGAGAGATGCTTACCAGGCTTGGCTAGGAAAGAGAACTGAGAAATGGTGTGTCTACAAAGCCCGTGTTTGGGCCAGAGAAGACACCCGGGATGACCAGCCTTCTATTGTCTCATTTCCTTGCATCTTGAAATCATTTCCAAAGCGGTGATTCCTGAAGAATAGAGCAGTGCTTTCGCAAGAGAAGAAAATGAAATGCACTGGGTGATGAGGAAGAAAGTTGGGCACTGGCATTTCTAGTTGTCATCATTACTGCGTGGACCATCGCTCCCTCCTTCATTACCCATTAGAACTTTCCCAGTAGTTAACTTCTGGGTAAAAGAAACCACCGGCCTTGCCCACATAGGCTGACAGCACACACCAAGGAAGCCTTCTCTTCAGGGCGAAATATCACAAACCTTGACAATCAAAAACTCATTGTAGGAAAAAATAAAATAAAATCTCAAAATTATTTGCAAGAAAAAAAATAATAATAAGGGAAAACACTGCGAGCAACCACCACTTCATTCCAAAATGTTGCTTCAAGGGGCTGGGGAGATAGCTCTGTGGCACAAGTGCCTGCCTGGCAAGTGCAAGGTTGTGAGTTCAAACCCCAGTGCCACCCCCCCCCAAAAAAAGAAATTGTTTCAAGGCCTGCATTTTTCCTGGCTGATGATCCTAAAGTCATACAACTTTTGCATCTGACATTAGGAAAATATGGTGGCAGCTATCCCTGATTGCAAACCAGTCTATAAGTGATACAAGAATGGTCGTATAAGGATTCTTCTCAGTGGGTTGACAGTCCTTAAACAAAAGGATTAATATGACTATATTGGCATCGACCAATTTTTTCCCAAAGCACATTCAGTTAAATTTTAAAAATAAATAAATAAATAAAAATATAGATCAAAGCAGGGAAGGACTCAATAGCCAGAATTGTTGTCCTACACTTTTGCCTCTTGTATCGTTGCAAATTATGCCTTATGAACTAAAAGCTTAGGCATAAGGTGTCTTATCAGTCTCTGAAATGTGCTGTCTCCTTGGCTTCCCAACTCCAGCCATGAGTGTCTCTGCATCCCTCCCCTCCCCTCCCTCTACACTGCTTCCCGGCCTCTCCCACTCGGTGTCTGGGGCTTGTGAAGGCATTCACAAGGAGCCATGAATGCCTAAAGAACAGGACGTTGTGCTGCTTCTGGCTCCAGGACCAGATCAGTCTAGGCAGAATTTTGGCCAAAGAAAACACCAACATCTGCTACCAGTACACAAGATAAAGAAGAGAAAGAGGATCGAGATAGCTTGTTGTTTGGGTTTAGTTTTAGAACAGAAACTTCAATGACATCTGTCCTTTATTGAACAACACATTTTTGTGTTTAAAGGAAAACAAGAAAAAAAGACTAGAAAGGGCTCTTAAAGTGCTGCTTTCAGCTTTTTCTCTGCTCCTCCCTACACACGGCTGTGAGCTGTTTTGAAGGTATCCTCTTTCTTTTTGCAGTTATTCTCTCTTACACTTTCTTTTCTGCCAAAAGGTTAGTACACTTCTGAGTTGCATCATGTAGATGCTAAGAAAGCAAAACTTGCGCCATTTTTTTAATCCTTATATAATATGCATTGGAGCATGCAGTAGGTGCTTAATAAATCACTGCCAAATGTGTGAATGGTTAAGTCCTTTTCCTTGAAAGTTCAATTCATGAGATAGTATTGTTCTCTTTTATGTACATCTATTTTATTCTGAAAGGCATATCCCAAAAACAGGAGGGTAGTCTTCTTTCTAGCTTCCCTTTAGATCTGTCCTTAATTGTGGTGAAGAAACCAAAGGCTGTTTTTGCTGCTGTCAGGACTTTTCATTAAGAATCCCATGAGGAACCAGCTTTGAATTTCCAAAGTCTGGTACACTCTGTTCCTGGTCATGTTCACAGCCGTGGTGTCACCACTAATGTAGGGAGAGTCTAGAAAGTTTGGGTAGCTAAAATAATTTGAAGATAATAAATGAATCCCAAATGGGGGTGAAATAATAAAACTAAAAATCTCATCAGGGCTCAGAATAAACATCCTCTGTCCAAAACCTCTATAAGATTCATTCAACTTTAGCCAGAGCAGCACTGATCAGTCTTGAAGACAGACCTGATTGTAGACGGTTCTATCATATGAACCTCATGAAATGTGTGAGTACTTGAAAATCGGCTGGAGAACAATTTAAAATATTTGTTGCACCATTCTGTTGAGCCCTGCTTGCACATCTGAAACAGAGTATTGAAATGAATTTCATTTTAAAAAATGAAGCTTTCATAGCTTTCTGTGAACAATACAAATAGGTTGAGCAGAAGCTAAGCAGTGCAATAAAAAAATAACCTGAGTTTCATTTGGCAAGAAAAGTTACATTTGATTCAAGAATTGCAAACCCTCATTTGCTTTCCTTAGCAGTTTTACTGACCACATAATTATCTATCAAAATTATTTTTAAAGACTGGGCACGATGGAGCATGCCTGTAATCCCAGTGTTTGGGAGACTGAAAACAAGAGGATCACTATGAGTCTAATCTACATAGTGAGACCCTGTAGATCCTGTACTAAATACATAAAAATTTAAAAATAATAAAAAGAGTTGGCTTTGATTCTACAAGACTAATGTTGAAAAAAATCATTTTTAAGCCTGATCCAATTCAACAAGTCTCAAACTTCTATCCCCCAATGGTAACTTTCCTTGTTTCCTCTGTCTCAAAGACTGGATGATCCCCTATATGTGTCCTATATTTAGGAGCCATGTCTTTCTAGTTTCTTTATCCTCCGAAGGTATCCACCTGTCTAGATGGCAGCCACATGGTCCAGGACTGATCTATTTTTGTTCTATAAAGTGCTGTTCTTGAACGTATTTGTGGAATTTGAGAATGTTTCAATACCCCCACAAAAGTTATTTTCACTGAGTGATAGAAGCACTTCAAACATCTCCCAGCATTGCCACCAGAGCAGAAGAAAATCTATGCTTTAAAATTCACTAGACAAGAGTTGTACAATTGGCTTGTTTAAAGTCGCCATAATGAATGAACCAGATCTTTGCCCACAGGACTTACTAATATAATAACCAGTACTTTTAAATGGACCTATTCTCATAGTTGGAACTCAGATGATTGACAGAATCTGAGAATGACTTATAATTGCTGCAAGTTCTTTTCTGCTATAACACAGCAAACCATTTAAATCTAACTCAATAGGTTTGATTTACCCCTAACTAGCAAATACTTTATACAGCTATTTGTAGAATCAGATCAGAAAAATTAACCATAAATGGTAGGGAGAGTAGGATCTAAAGGAACTCATGAAATTATTGCAAAGAGTAATAATACAGCAATGTAGGGGCCTGGCAGGATGGCTCAGTGGTCTAAAGCACCTGCTTGGGAAAGCTTGAGCAACTTCAGGGACCACAGTTCTATCCTCGGCACCGCATGCTGCGCCAGCCCTGACCTCAGGGCAGGCTGAGCCAGCCATAAAAATAAATAAATAAATAAATAAGCAAACAAAAGTTCTTTTTTTTTTTTTTTTTTTTTTTTGTCTTTTTGAGACAGGGTCTCGCTATGCAGTTGAGGCTGGCCTTGAGCTCACTTTTGTAGCCCAAGCTGGTTTCGAACTTGCACCAATTCTTTGTGAGTCACCACACCCGGCTAACAAACAAAAGTTCTGAAACAAGAAAAAAAAAAATTAAATTAAAATAAAAAATTCTAAAAGATGGACTCTAAGAGAGGATGTGACTTTCCTATGGACACGTGGCCATAGCTGATAGAGAAAAAATAAAATGCAATAAACTCTTCTTAATGTCAGAATTGCTTTAAACAGAAAACTAAATGATGCCTGATGTTATTACAAACTTGTATTACCTTAAAGAAAGTGCTTGTTAAGGGGCTGGGTAGATAGTTCTGTGGCACAAGTGCCTGCCTGGCAAATGCAAGGTCGTGAGTTTAAACCCCAGTCCTAAAAAAAAAAAAAAAAAAAAAAAAAAAAAAAAAAAAAAAAAAAAAAAAAAAAAAAAAAAAAAAAAAAAAAAAAAAAAAAAAAAAAAAAAAAAAAAAAAAAAAAAAAAAAAAAAAAAAAAAAAAAAAAAAGTGCTTGCTGATATATGGTACAATAAACTTTTACAAAGTTTAAATTTAAATTTTTATTACAATGAAAAATGCATTACCATGCATTACCCTCAAAATACTCTCCTGGCTTTAACTTATCCCATTAATCTTGCCACTTTCTGAAGCAGTTCTGAAATTCCTCTTTTGTGAGTACTCTTATGGAATATGATAAAAAATGTGATGAATGGTGCTGCCAGGTGTGATGGCCAATAGAAAGCAGACACATAAAAACATGTCACTGTCCTCACCCACATCATTCACCCAATCTGGCACCATACAATGTCTGAGTCTTCCCCAAAGTTAAAATGGCTACAAAAGGTAAACATTTTGGATCAGTGCAAGACACTGAAGCAGCCATGACAGTGCTCCTAAAGACCCTTCCAAGAACGCTTCACAAAGTGGCACACATGATGGGACAAGTGTGCTTGAAGGGAATATTTGGAAAGGGATTAGGGGCAATGTGTCCTTTACTGTATTCATATTTTTAAAAATTGTAAGCGGTGGGCCAGGCAGTTAGCTCAGTAGAATAAGCGCTTCCCTGGCAAGCACAGGGTCCTGAGCACAATCCCTGGTACTAAAAAAAAAAAAAAAAAAAAAAAAAATTAAGCATTCATCATATTTTTATCACATTTTGGGTTTTATTACACTTTGTATTAGACTTTCTAAATTAAAAATAATATACAGTGGTCCCTCACTACAGAGGTTATGTTCCAGATACCCCCACAATAAGTGAAAATAAGTGAAGTAGTTATGTAATATTTTAGTATTTATATATATTTTAATGCTCCATATACTCTTCCAACGTGCTTATAAACCTTTCCCACACTTTTAAAGACACTTTTTTTTTTTTTTTTTTTGTCTTTTTGAGACAGAGTCTTGTGCAGTTCAGGCTGACCTTGAGCTCACTTTTGTAGCCCAGGCTGGTCTTGAACTCACACCAATCCTCCTGCCTCAGCCTCCCAAGTGCTGGGATTACAGGCATGCGCCACCACGCTCGGCTAAAAACACTTCTAATGTCTAAACCATTTTCTAAACTCATAAACCTGCAATATACCTATACTTTTCAAAATCCCGAGATATAGCAAAAAATTCGTGATAAATAATTTAGGTTAGTATTTTTTTAAGACCAGCAAACCAGTGAGTCCACGAAAGTTGAACCATGAAATAGTAAGGAACTACTGTAGGAAAAAAACGAAGAGCCACAGCCTAAGCTTAGACAATTTAGGTGAATTCAGAGCTCAGCTACTAATGGCAAGGAAAGGGGGAGTTAGAGATTGGAACAAGGAGGACAGGCTCTGAGCGGCCCGCTTTGCGCAGTTGCCTTTGCGCTGGGGGTCATTTCCTGGTGGCCAGCTGCCTGAGCACAGGCTGAAGGTTCTGGTGTCTCACGGTGACAGCTCCATCACCTTTCTGGATGAGAGGAGAGAACATTTAAAGGCAATACTTCCGGAGCACAATACCGAATACAGAACTTTCCACCTGCTGTGAGAACAGTTCATAACTAGATTCTGAAAATCCAGTACTTGTGTTAGACTGAGACACAGTACTGGTGTCTGACACCCCAAAGGAATTTTCAAAGTTCACCTGAACCACAAATCATTTACACTTTACACATTTCAAAATTCAATCCCTACGGTGTGATTTTTCTACGAAAATGTGAACAAAGATGGTGTCTTCTCATGGGTTTCCTAGAAGCAAACTCTGAGGTAGAGAGCTGTGTGCAGGAGGATTCCTGGGGTGTGAGAGAGACTGAAATCCGCAGAAGGAGAGGTTGCTCAGGAATATGCTTGAATCAGGAGCTCCAGCCAATTCCACATGAAGCTCAGAATCTGGGGTGCCTCTTAGCAGTCATACTCCCTTGAGGCAAAAGGACCAGGTGTCTATGCCCTGCATTGATCTGCTATTGGCAAGGGGAAACTGCCAGAAAAGTCCTTGATCTCTGGCAAGTCCCTTCCTGCTACAAAGGCGATTCTCAAGTTAAAGACAAATCCTGAGCCCTCTTGAGCAGCTGGGGAAATGTGGGAAAGACCTGGGAAGGAGACCCTGAGAGACATCACTGTACGCGCTACAGCTGCCACCTCCGCTGATTCCACTTAGGAGACTGTTCTGGGAACCAGCTCTACCAGGCATCAGCCCCAAGTATATGGAGGGACATAGACATGAATTAACCACAGGCCAATCTGTTGGAGAGCTTACTGATTCACCTGACTCATGTCCCCTCCTTCTCACTGTCACACTTTCACATTCCCTGCCTCAGTGACACAGATCAGAGGAGCCCCTGGAAGCCCTGAGAAAGCTGAGGCTGTCAGGAATTCTGAAGATGTAGAGAGAGGCCCTGTTGTCTCAAAATTGATGGGGCGTTTGTCCAACCCCACCCTGCTCGGTTGAAACTGTTTAAAATCCAAACCCAAGCGAAAACCCATTTGTGGTGCATAGCCTTGGCTACGTTCTGATCCCAAATGCTGCTGCCCCAGGACCCAAGCAGAGCAGTTCTTGACTTCACCTCCCATTTGGAGGCCAAACGCGTTTTCCAGACACCCTGGCAAGAGGTCAGCAGATGCTCATAAGCAATACTTGTGAAGGGAGACTTGGCAGCCTGGCAGCCTCGGGAGGGAGAAGGATATATAATGGGGAGGAAACAAGGGGGAGGAGAAGCAGCAGAGATGTCTAAATCAGCGCTCTCCGCACCCCTCCTGTTGGGAAAGCTCAACTGCCCTAATCCTCTGGCTTTATTATGCAGCAGGGAGTAGCTGAGCCTCTCCTCTGGGCATTGCAGATGTGCCTGGCTCCCGCCTCCAGGAGCTGCTGGTGCTATAATTAACTATTTGTGGGGAACTGGGGAGAAGTATTTACTACAGCTTTGGGAAGGCAGGGGAAAAGCTGCTAATGAGTGAGCCTGGTTGTTTTCCTAGACGTGAGTGCATTTTTAAATGATGGCTTCTGCTCCCAGCTGTGCTTCCCAAAGGAGAAGCAGGCGCCCGAGGAGGTGGGCGGAGCAAGCCCAAGAGCTCTAGGAGGTGTGAGAGAAATGGCTGTCGTCCTCGGAACTAACCCAAGACCAAGACTCCCACAGGGTGGGCTGGCAGACCTTTAGGGCTTCCTGGGAAAGCTTTACGAGAACAAGTTGCCCCCACTTACCTCAACTGATACCTTCCCCATCTTCCCCAAGATGCAAAAGGAAATATGCTATACATCTTAAAAGGCTCTATTATTTCCTCTAAAAATAAGTGTTTTATGCAGGCCTTTTTTGCCTAGGTGCTTGCTTGGAAACCATTTATTCATTCAGTGAGTATTTGTGAAGCCCAAACTCCATGCTGGGCACTGTTCTAAGCCCTGAGACACAACCACGAGCACAAAAACCTCCTCCCAGGAAGCTTGTGTACAAGTGGGGATGAAGGAGATAAACATGAAATAGATGAACAAAGTATTTTTGTGGCAGGCATTTGAAAAAAAAAATTAAAAACACTGTTGTGTATGAGGTTAAATTAAGCACAACATGGTGAGAGGGAGCTCCTGGGAGGGCACGTCTGTTGTGTAAGAGCAGGCAGGCTGACTATGCTGGCAGGGAGATGCTATTAATATAGCCCCAGTGAAGACAAGGCAACTACATGCTTCTTAAGAAAGAACCAGCATCCTAGGGAGGCTGGGAAGGGATGGATGGGGAAGAGATGAGGTCCAAGGAGAGAAAGGCAGCAAGGCCATGGACAGCATTACCTACCCATCAGGCTAAGGGCCACAGAACAACCATAAAGCAACATGAAACTTCTGTAGTCTCTAAGCAAGTGACAGACTATGAGGTGGGGCCAAAGGGAGATCAATCACGGGAAGGTTATTACACTATTTAGGAAAGAAAGGCTGGTGGCTTGGGCCTGGGTAGATGTGGTAATAATGGCAGTGAGAACGACATTAAACCTGGAAATATATAGTGAAGGAAAGTTGTTCAAATTCATTGATGTCTTGTTTTTGTTTTTGTTTTTGTTTTTGTTTTTGTTTTGTTTTGTTTTTGTGTGTGGTACCAGGGATTGAACTCAGGACTTTGAGTTTGCCAGGCAGGCACTTATTCCACTGAGCTATATCCCTGGTCCCATCACTGATGTATTTATTGATGGGTTAGACAAGAAATGGGGGAGAGAAGGGAAGGCAAATGCAGGCCTGAGTTACTCGAGAATGAAATTAGCATTCACGGAGATGCGGAAGACACTGTAGCGAGGAGGTTGACATTTAGCAGGTCATGAATTTAAGAGGTTAGTTTTAAGCCTGCTAGCATTTGAAGCTCCCAGTAAGTATCCAAGAGAAGATATAAAATAAACAAACAGACTTAAGGATCTAGGAGGGAAGGCAGAGATGGATATAATCCACTGGGAGTCATCCACGTCTTGGAAGCATTCAGTGCCATGACAGTAATGGTTAGATGGCCTGAGAAATGACTATAAGGAGAGAAAGGAAGCTGTATGGAGCTGAGCAGCCTAAAGAGCATATGGGAACCACGCTGAGAACGAGGAAGGACAACAGTGAAGTAATTAGAGGAAGATGATCAAAGGTCACAAGAAGCCCAATCCAATCAATGTACCCTAACTCACCTCCACTTTGCCAAACTAGCCAACCCTGTGTAACTGCGCCTTCTTAGAGCTATAAATGCCTCACTTCTTTCCAAACATTTTCTGAAAGGACATAGAAATTCACACTGCATACATAAGCTCATGTAATAAAATTGGACCCATCAATTCTCCTTTAACTGGACACCCTGAGCCAGGCTGTGTTATAGGGCTGGGAGCCACATTTCACTTAGAAAGAAGAGAATGAAGTTCTTAAGATTTCAATTCCAGGGCTGAGGAGAGAGCTCAGTGGTATAAGCACCTACCTGGCAAGCACAAGGACCTGGGTTTGATCCCTAGTACTGCATGCGGCACTAGCCCTGGAACCCCAGGCGAGCTGTACCAGCCCCCAAACTGGTGTGGTGGTGTACGCTTGTAATCCCAGCACTGGGGAGGCTGAGACAGGAAGATCACTACAAGTCTGAGCTGCATAGTGAGACCCTGTACCAAATAAATAAAAGATTTTTTAATATATTTGGTACAGGGTTTACAGGGTCTCACTACATAGATCAGACTCCCAGTGATCCTCCTGTTTTCAGCCTCCCAAGTGCTGGGATTATAGGCGTGAACCACCACATCCAGTCTCAATTGAGGTTTCAGCGTGCCCTGGGGACGGGGCTGGCACAGCATGCCAGGGATTGAACCCTGGCCATTGCTCTCTGCCTAAGCAGCTGCTTTAGTCTCCTGAGCTATCTAGACGGGCTAATGAAAGATTTTTTTAAGATAGTATATATATATATATATATATATATATATATATATATATATATATATATATATATTATGGTGGCATATATATATATATACCATATATATATATATACCATTATGGGTGGCAAGAAGAAAACCTCAGCTACATGGCATATATATATATTACATGGCATATATATATATATATTATGGGTGGCATATATATATATACCATATATATATATATATATCATTATGGGTGGCAAGAAGAAAACCTCAGCTACATAGTTCATTTTAATTTGTCTGACATAAGTAATAATCGTGGGCTGGGGAGACAGCACAATAGAATAAGTGCTTGCCTGGCAAGCACAAGAGCCTGAGTTCAATCCCTGGTTCCGTAGTAAATAAATAAATGAATAAATAAATAAATAATTGCATTCTTCATGGGGAATTAGTATACACACAGATGTAAGGAAATATAAAAGCCAGGAGGAAAATCAAGTTTTACTATAAACCAAAAGCAAAAAAATCATTAGCCTCCAATTAAAGACAGTAGAAATCCGAGTTGATGGATTCAATATTTACTT
Source organism: Myocastor coypus (assembly GCA_004027025.1). Classification (NCBI taxonomy): domain Eukaryota; kingdom Metazoa; phylum Chordata; class Mammalia; order Rodentia; family Myocastoridae; genus Myocastor; species Myocastor coypus. Next base: position 13,468 of record PVJA010010139.1, read on the forward strand.
GCTTTTCTTGGATTTCAGGAAAAAAAAGAATTCTGTAAAAAATATTTCCTATTAAGGTCTGGGGATTTAGCTGAGGGCATAAGTGTCTGCCCTGACTAAGTGCAAGGTCCTGAGTTTAATGCCCGATACTGAAAAAAAAAAAAAATTCCTGTTAAGATTTAAAAAAAAAAAAATCTACCTATAAATTAATCCCTCACTACTCAAACCACTGTTTAAAAATAAAACTTTATACTTAGCTGGAAGAGACTATAAATACTTTTAATAGTGCCATAAACAAATAGTTAAAATGTTTATATAGCTACTGAATAATCGCAAAACATTTTGGGAAGCAAACGGTAAATTATAAGTTGCCCTCAAGAGCTGGGGGGATAGCTTAGCAGCATAGACGCCTGCCTGGCAAGCACAAGGTCCTGGGTTTGATCCCTGGTAGAAAAAAAAAGAGGCTGCCCTGAATAAATTAAAAATGTTCTTCAGAGCTCTCCTCATGTATCTTAAAAATTTATTCAGCTGTTGTCCCTTTGTAAAGCTCATTGACATGTTGTGATCTCATCTCCATCTATAAACAAGTTTGATGTTCTTAAATCCACATCAAGGAAAACTTAAAAATTAATGGAATTGAATTCCTGCCATTTTCAGTCATGTCAGAGTCTTGTGGGTTCAGGAGAGGCTAAGAGGAGGGAAGCCAGGTCCAGAAATGAGTAAACAGCAGTTAGAGAAGAGATTCATTTCTGAATAACAACCCGATTGCTGGAGTTTATCTAATTGGTTTGCCATTATCTGTACTGAAAATGTTGTTTTCCATCTTCTCTATGACAAGTATATCCCATTTAGCAATAAAAAACATATTGCCCACATAAGACAAAACAAGTTTCCATTTTCCTTTGCCTCAAAAGAGAACACCCCACCCAAAGCATAGAAAATTTCCTAATGGATGTTAGTTTGTAAGGACACCCCAGAAAATCACCAGGAGAAAGCCTGTCAGATAACTAAACAAAAGAAAAACAATTAAAACCTATTGTGTAGAAAGAAACTCAAATAATTATCTACCAGGAAGAGAAGGAGTGTGGGGGTGAGTCTAATCCAGGGTCACTCTCCGGTTCTAGTACCAGGCTTGACACCAATTGCTTTTGTCTCTTTGAGGAAACCTGCTAATTCCACCTCCACTCCCAGTTTCTACACCATGGGGATTGTAGAGCTGGTCTCTGCAGTGTTCCTAACTTTGATTCCAGGGAGAAATCTTGAAGCCTCCTAACCAAGTATTGTCAAAACCAGGACTAAAACACTGTTGTTCTCACTAGTGCATTATCCTTCTTTTATATATGTTATGGTTTATGTCTAGTTGTCCCCTCAAAGCCTCACACAATCATGAGGCAGGGACTTCTAGAGTTTGAGACTTGATTCATGATCCCTGGCATTATGTGTTTTAGTACTGATGGGATTATGGGTCTAAGTACTTTTGGGATTATGGGTGTAGCCTAAGGTGGATAGGCTGAGGCAGAGAGCCTGAGTGTAATATAGAGACAGAGAGACTCGTGCTGTTGCTCTCTGCTATCCTGTTTGGTTGGTTACCTCTGTTGCAATTGTTGCTGTTCTGCCACCATGAACTGGATGCTCTCTGCTCTGTTCCACTCAGCCTTGGGTCAGCCAAATATGGACTGAAACCTCCAGTAACTGTGAGCTAAATAAACCTTTCCTTCCTTCATTTTGGGTGTTGGGTATTTGTCCCAGCAATGAGAGAAAACTAAGACAATATACCTTTAACTTCATCTGAGAAAAGAAGATTTTTTTTCATTAGATCAAGACTGAAGTAACTGGAAGATCTATCATTTATACATTAACAGCCTCTTCTTTTAGAAGAGAATTACAAATTCTATGTTGTTTAAGCCAATTCAGCACAGCCTTAAAATTCCACTTCTTATTTCAAGGAAAACATGAGATGACTAGGCAGAGGTCATTCATCTACTTCAAGATTATGGGAAGCCCTTCAGGACCTCATCATGGTCCAGAGGAGTCCACATTTGCAATCCCAGGGGAAAGTTATTGGAATTCCAATGAGTTAATTCCAGCTTATCACTTCTGGTGCAACCCACAGCAAGAATAAAGACACTAGGGCACATTTGTAGTTGCAAGGAGACAATGGGAGCTAGAGTCCAGTCTAAGTTAGAGTGATGGTTAGCTAGAACAAAGGCCTCAACCTGGGGCCCAACCCTGGTTTTATTTATTCATGAAGATGGGAGTGGCTCAGGGCTAAGTGACTATGAGAATGGTGAAAAGCCGATAAGTGCTGTGAGCTTGGCTAGGCAGGAGGCCTGAAGTCACCTCTGAAATAGGAGAGAGAGAGATACAGAAATTTGCATATCATAGACTGAGGCAATATGTAGTGTTTTGGGGTTGGTGCTTCAGTTTTGATGTGTGATCACCATACCCTGAGATGTCACAGTATCTTTTCTTGAGGCTCAGTCTCAGCTGACAGCGTGATGTCTGTCAGCCTAGTTCACGCATACTACTTAGGAGCTACAGACAGGGCGTCATTGACCTGTCATGTCGCTTTAAAGACTACACATCAGCGCCTCAGCTGAACCCATCTGAATGACTTAAAGCCAGTCGAAGGCATAAGGAAATGTCCTAGCCTGCTTTGTACATATCAGTGCATCCATGTGATCCTCCACAACAGACAATAGTGCCTCTACTGCATTTCACAAACTGGGACAGCGTAAGATTTTATTTGGGTACAGTAAGTTTGGAGGGGTGGCAGTCTTTTAGCTAAAAAGTATAATTTGAAGACAACTGATTTCTAAGTCCCATTCTTGCCAAATACTCAATCCTGTGTCTGACAGGGTGACAAATTGAGCACCTAGAGGTACCATGCATGTAGGTTCTGTGGGGATGGATTAGGTGTAGGCAAAGCAGTAACTCAAGCAAGGTGATAAATGGCAAAATTATCTTCCACTTCTTTGGTGGAATATAGTAAGGGGTAGTGAAGGCTGAGGAGAACCAGACAATGCACTGTTACCGGAAAAAGGAAGCAGATCATCTTTCTCAGCTAGCTCCAAGATTAGAAGCCCACAGTTGCCCAAAGTACCAATTTTTTAACAAAAGCAATAAAAAGAAACCTGTGAGCAGAATCTTTGCCCTTTTATTTTTTTTATTTATTTTTTTTTAGAGATTTTTTTATTTATTTTTTTTTTTTTTCTTGTTTCAGAACCTTTGCTGGTTTATTCACCCATTTTTATGGCCAGCTCAGCCCACCCCAAGGGCAGGGCTGGTGCAGCATGTGGTGCCTGGGATCAAACCACAGTCCCTGAATCTGCCCAAGCTTTCCCAAGCAGGGGCTTTAAACCACCGAGCCATCCTGCCAGCCACCCCCCTTTTTTTAAGAATTTTTCATTTTATTTATTTATTTTTTTCTTGTTTCAGAACCTTTGTTTGTTTATTCACTTTTACCCTTTCAAAAAACATTAAGAACTACATCAGAGTGTCTTAACACACTGTCCAAGCAAAAGAGCATATGTCAGCAGAAGAAATTTGCCCATGGACTATGGCTAGTTCACAACCCCCAGTCCATCACTTCCCAGGTGGCCAGGCATTTCTGTGAGCAGGCCACACCTTGTCATTTGCCAAGGTAAGCCATACAGGTGCTCTTCCCTGAAGAAAGCATGAAAAGTAAAGCAAAAAAAGGTGGGAAAAGAGCTCTCCCCATACTCCTTAAAAAGGAAGAAATAGAAAAGAAACAGGACAAAAAAGCATTCTCCTGCAACATAACCTCAAAGCTACCTTCTTCTGACTGTGGTCCTCAATCCAGGTTCTCATTCTTGAAACCAATGATTCCATCTTTCATGTAAAACCCCTCCTTGATCCTGTACCTTCTCATAGCAAACATTCTTAGTTCTTCCAGATGTTTTAACTGAATTTAGTGTTCATTTCCCATGCTTTCTTGAATGCACCTCTCTGAACACTGTCTGAGAATTGAATACATTGTCCAGCTCTGCTCTGAAGACATTAGAGTGCTAGTAGTGCCGGGCCCCTGGTGCCCATCTTATCCCATGGTTTGAAAGCTACTCATTGTTAAACACAACCTAAGATCCAGTTAGCGTTTTTTCCCTTTAAAGTCATAGATTTTTGACTAATATTAACCCTACAATTAGTTGAAATTTCTAGGCCCTTCTCAAATAAAGTGCTAATCAGTCTACTCTTGGGTGTGTGGATAGAGGTTGAGTCTAAAGAAAATGACTTTAGATTTATTTCTTGAAGTTTTTACCTTGTTATAATTTATTCTGAGCTGTCAAGATTTTACTGGATCTGGCTTAGGCTCCTTTGCATCTTCCTATCATCAGTGATTTGATCATCAGTCAGCAAGATGTAGAAGAGAAAAGTAACAACCTCAGAACCCTTTGTCCAGGTTGTCATAAATGAATTACTTTAGGGACCCGGCAGGATGGCTCAGTGGCCTAAAGCACCTGCTTAGGAAAGCTCAGGCGGCTGCAGGGACCGCAGTTCGATCCCCGGCACCACATGCTGCACCAGCCCTGCCCTCAGGGCAGGCTGAGCCAGCCATAAAAATAAATAAATAAACAAACAAAAGTTCTGGAACAAAAAAATAAATAAATAAAAATAAAATAAATAAATGAATTACTGTAGACTTAAAAAGTATCTCACTCTAAAAGGAAATTATGAGGCACCCAAAAATCATTGTTCAAGTCAAGTGAAAACTGTCTCACCAGAGATGCTATTTGAGGATGTGTTTATATGGCTTAGCGGCATCCTCTGAGTCTGGTTGATTTGTTTGTGTATGTTGCTCTGAGAAATCAGTTTATTTGCCATGGTGCAATCTAATTCAGTCATTCACATGACCAGAAATCACCAGACCAACCAGTTTCAATCTGGCCCTTTGAGACAATTTGAATGTAGTTGATAACTTCTTCACACACCTGCAACTGTTTGATGTTGAATCATGAAAAAGTTTAATCAGAGAATCAAAATCTATGGGTAATTGCTAATCATAAGAGTAGCAGATGGCTATCAAGTTTGGACCAAAGCAGATTTTTCTAAATGTAATAAAGCAATTCCTTTTAAATGAATAAGTCAATACTTTGCAGAAATCGGCTAATTCATCTAAGGATCATGTTCTCCACTTATAAAATATAACCTAGCCTATGACTTATATGAGGGCACACAAAGGAACATATTCTAATACTTGCTCGTGTGACATGGGCGAGCAGCTTAACCGTCACTAATTATCTCCATTTACCATTTCTATCATTAAATAACAATGAAAATGGAAATGTCTGCGGGAAATTGGCTTAATTTTTAATCTCTATGTTGGAATCACAATGGATATGCAAATTACTGCAAATAAATGCCTAGATTTATTCAGAAGAATTACTGAGTTGAGGAGAAGGACAGGAGAGGGAGTGGGGGAAAGAGATGTATCTGTGTACATAAGCAAGAATCTTTGGACAACTGTACTGTGCATTTCTGCTGGTCTATGGACAGGAGCAGTTAATGCTTCATTTGTTTTGCCTCCTTTTTTCAATTACTTCTCTTCTTAATCTTCTTATACATCTTTCTTTTTTTTCTCTTTTTCCAACTTCGCATGCATATGTCTGGTAATAGGAATAAGTCATTGGGAGACAACACTATGTATTACAACAAATACTATAAAATTCATATTACTTCATCAAGTGCAATTCTTTATTAGTTGTAATAGTTTGTTTTAATTCTAATCTGTACTCTTCAAAAATAAAAAAGACTTCAAAGTTAAGTACACCTGAGTTTCATAAATTCATTATAACTTTGCCAGAGGAGAAAAGATCATGGTGTGATCTGCTTCTTCCCCCATTCAGTTCTTTACATATTCTCCTGGTCTAAAGAAAAATATTTCTCTGAAAACTTTCAGCCCACATATTGTGTTGTTGTTCTTGAATTTCCCACCATAATGTTATAAATGGTAAAAATATTAGGTTAGTGTCTTAGGTACTTTTTCCTCATTGCTGGGACAAATATCCAAAATGAAGGAAGGAAAGGTTTATTTAGCTCACAGTTTGTTTTCAGTTCATACTCAGCTGGCCCAAGGTGGCAGAAAGCAATGAAGAGCAGAGGAGGAGCAACAGCTGTGGCATCCATCAAGCCAAAATCTTCCAAATTCGGTGCTGGCGCAGAGTTCCTGCACATGGCTGCGAAGAACAAGCTCCTCCAGGACTTCTCAAAAGAAGTGAGGCAGGGCTGGGCCCATCTCACAAAGTCTTCCTGAACTCTTTTGTGCTGAGTCACTCTGGGGTAGGCCACCTGGCCCATCCTAGGGCAGGCCCTCCACATCCTGCAGCATGGGGCCCCCATCCAGCCAAACATCCTCAAGTTGACGTAATATACCAACTACCACAGATAGGTTGCATTGCTGCAGGAACAAGTTAGCCCTTAAGTTCCATCGGTTTAATACACCAATGTTTCCTTCTCCTCGCTCGCGCTAACATCATCCTTCAGTCACTGATACTGTTAAAGGGTCCGCCATCTCAGCAGGCCACTATCCTGACACAGGGCTTCAGGAGCTATGGAATAGAAAGGAGAAGAAGTTGTGTGAGGAGATCAACCAGCTCAAAAATGCTCAGGTTAGAAATGCCACATTCCGCTGTCCCCCAAGTAACCAGAAATTGGCGCTATGCATGTAATCATGCGACAGGGCGGAGACCAGAAGATCTTCCTTGTGCTCAGAAATAAAAGGCAAACTGAAGCTAGGAAGGAGAGGTCTCTGACACAATGGCTCTTAAAAATAAAATTTAAAAAGAATTATAAGATAAATAAAAGCATGGTCTGTCCTTCTGTGCACTTTCTTGAGATTGAGGCTTCTTCCCCCTAAGCTTAACACCCAGTTCTAAATTATATGAGCAACAAGTACTCCTATGCAATCTCTGGCTAATGAGGAAGCCATCCAACTAAATGCAGCTCTTGCATTTCACCGGAATGGCCAGAACAATGCCTCTTGTCACATGAGTGACCTGGTCCTTCCTCTACCAACATCTAAGTTTATTTTTCCACCCATGTGAAAGTGCTGTGGGCTTTGCTGAGCAGAACGTGATGGTGTGCTGTGGTGCCAACTCTAGGGAGAGCCACTACCCGACCTGGCAGAACCCACTCTTTCCTCAGAGGAGCAAACTGCCGCATGGAAAATGCAGACACGCTGAGACAGCTGATGTGAGAAAGCTAAGCCCGACAGAGAGGATGGTGGGCCACGGAGAGAGGCCAAGAAGCACTGAGATACATGGCAAGCCCGAGTGCTGCTCCCTGTCATGTACTTCCTGAACTCCTAATCCATAAAAATCTTCCTCCCTCTGCTTCCTGGCTCAAAATATACATGGTTTTGCTCTAGCATGGACTCCAGCCATGATGCTCTGACTTATCACTGGCCCAAAACTATGGGACCAATTGATTATGGACTGGAATCTCTGAAGTATGAGTCTAAATGACATTTCTCCTCATAAGTGAGTTATCTTGGGTATAGGGATGGAAATCAACACAGAGTTGTTGCCACATTTTGTTTTATGTATTCCTTAAACAGTGGGTCAATGAAGAAAAAGCAATGAAGATTTCTCTCACAAAAGCATCTGTTCTTTGTCAAGTTCTTCAAATTTAACAAATAAATTCATTTATTTTTTACTTTTTGAAGAAAATAAAAATAGTAAAAAAGAAAAATAGAAATGACACAGATTTCCACTAAACAAAATGATAGGAATTCAACAGTGGTTGTTACATTGCATATTTTTGTTTTCAACTTAGCTGTTCAGATTATCAGACAAGCATGCAAAATTGGTCAATAAAAGTTATAAGAAATTCAAAAGAAGGCTCAGCCAGATAGCTCAGTGGATTAAAGTGCCTGCTTAGGTAGACACAGGGACCAGGCTTCAATTCCTGACATGCCGTGCCAGCCCCACCCTGGGGCACACTGAGAAGGCAATTGAGACTGGGCATGGTGGCACATACCTGTAATCCCAGCTCTTGGAGCCTTAAAACAGGAGAATCATGAGTCCAATCTGTGTAGTAAGACCCTGTAGACCCTGTACTAAATACAAAAAAGAAAGAAAGAAAGAAAGAAAGAAAGAAAGAAAGAAAGAAAGAAAGAAATTAGTGAAGAAAATTGAAGCATTAACTGCCCTTTTCAATAGGCCAGCAGAAATCAGGAGTGTAATTATCCTTAATACCCCCTATATATACATAAATATGCCTTTTTCTTCCTTCTTTATTTTGTTATTTCCCTTATCCCAGTTGTTCCTTGATTCATTTTTAATCATTCCTTTTTAATGTTTTTTAAAATCCTTTCTTTCTTTGGTACAGGGTCTTACTACGCAGTTCAGACTCATAGTGATCCTCCTCTCTCAGACTCCCCAGTGCATGCATTATAAACAAGTGCCACCACTCTCAGGTTTGGGAACAGCATGACATGTGGTACTAGGGATTGAACCTGGGTCCCTGCACTTGCCAGGCAGGTGCTTAGACCATCGAGCCAGCTCCTTAGGCCTTCAATCCATTCTTAAAAAGTTCTGAAAGAAGTGGGCTTTTCCACAACGTGAGCTTTTGGCTGAGATGAGATCAGTGTAAACCCTTGCAGTGTGGTGACAGCACGGTGGAAAGAGAGTATAAGGAGGACACAGGAATGTGGGTCCAAAGCACAAGGCTGCCCCACCAAGTCCATGAGGGCTCCAGAATGCCACTTAGCCTTGATGCCCCTGACCATCTCCATTTGTGAAATGATAACTGACACTAGCCATGCTTATTTCTTGGAGTAACCATAGCCATCAATTCCAGTAGAAAGGCAGAGTCTCTGGCAGTTGTAAAGGACTGTGGCTGTCCACAGAGATTCGGGACCACATTTTATGTTGTATGCTGACAAATCTAAAAATAACCTGTCTTAAAAAGTGTATAGGAACAATATCTAAAAGAACTTCAAATAAAATTATTTTTGAAAATTAAATCCAGTGCTTGTTCAACTAGAAAATTACATAGAAGTTACCTCTTCTTTAAAGTATAGGAGTAAAAAAAAAAAAAAAAAAAAAAAAAAAAAAAAAAAAAAAAAAAAAAAAAAAAAAAAAAAAAAAAAAAAAAAAAAAGCCGGGCGTGGTGGCTCACGCCTGTAATCCCAGCACTTGGGAGGCTGAGGCAGGAGGATCGCTGTGAGTTCGAGACCAGCCTGGGCTACAAAAGTGAGCTCAAAGCCAGCCTGAACTGCACAGTGAGACCCTGGCTCAAACAGCAAAAAAACAACAACAACAAAAAAAAAATAATAAAGTATAGGAGTAACTTAAAGTGTGCTGGATAACAATACTGCTTGATCTTGGGGAAAAGAGAACGAATTCAGAGCTCTCCTCTCCTCTTTGAATTCCTGTGACCTCCTAATCTCTCTGGAGTATAGATTCATGGCCAACATCATGCACTTTGGGTAAACTCTGGTTTTCACTTCAGGTCCTTCATTCCATTTTCCATATGTTTGACTTAACATGACCACATCTACAAAATGTGGCTATTCTACGTAACACCTATCTCCAGGTCTGCTCTAAACATTAAAGGAAATAACCCTAGGGTCCTGCTCAACACATGATCAGTGGCAGGCTGCTCTCTGCTGCTTAATTCCACATTGAGTAAGAGTGACTTCTGAAACTTGTGTGAGCACCTGCATCTCCTGCTGTCCTTTAATAGTCTTACATTTGTCATTTAGAAATCACATTTAGTTATGAATTGATGATTTAGTTGTCCTTGTGATTGTTACCAAAACAATATGTTGTTTTGGTTTTGTTCTTGTTCTGAGACATAGTCTTACCATACCATTCAGGCAAGCATTACCTTGAACTCATTATATAACCTCGGTTGGCCTCAAACTAGAGGTAATCTTCCTGCCTCATCCTCTTTATATGAATTTTTTTAAAAGAGAATAAAAAATAGTAAGAAAAGAACTAGAAATCATACAGAACTTCACTAAACAAAGTAATAGGAATTCAATAATGATTGTTATATTGCATAATGTTATCTTCAAATTAGTTCTTTAGATTATCAGATATAAGCATGCAAAATTGGTTTAAAAAGTTAAAACAAATTAAAAAGAAGAAAATAATTTAAGGACTAAAAGCGCCTTTAAATAGACCGGAAAAAATCAGCAGTACAATTATCTAAGCTATCTTATATATGCATAAATGTTTTTCCCTTCCTAATTTTTTTTTCTTTTGTCCTTTTCCTCATCTCAGTTGTTCCTTCCCTTTAAGCAGTTTCTTTGCCTTTTAAAGTATCTATTGTAGGGGCCCGGCAGGATGGCTCAGTGGTCTAAAGCACCTGCTTAGGAAAGCTTGGGCATCTGCAGGGACCACAGTTCAATCCCCGGCACCACATGCTGCGCCAGCCCTGCTCTCAGGGCAGGCTGAGCTGGCCATAAAAATAAATAAACAAACAAACAAACAAAAGTTCTGAAACAAGAAAAAAAAATTAAAAATTCTTTAAAAAAATAAAAAAGTATCTATTGTACCTTTCAGATTTTTTACTTACTCTTTCAGGTTCTTTTTTATGTACTCAGTATAAGATCTAAAGGGTCTCACTGCACAGATCAGACTTCGAGCAATCCGCCAATTTACAGCCTCTCAAGAGCTGGGATTACAGCCGGGCGTGGTGGCGCATGCCTGTAATCCCAGCACTCGGGAGGCTGAGGCAGGAGGATTGGTGCAAGTTCGAGACCAGCCTGGGCTACAAAAGTGAGCTCAAGGCCAGCCTCAACTGCATAACAAGACCCTGTCTCAAAAAGACCAAAAAAAAAAAAAAAAAAGCTGGGATTACAGATGCACTTCACCATGCCCAGTCTCAATTGCCCTCTCAGGGTGCCCCGGGGGGGTGGGGCTGACATGGCGGGCCCAGAATTGAGTCCCAGGCCTCTGTACCTGCTTGCTGGTGCTTTCATCTGCTGAACTATTCGACCGGCCCTAAAAAGAATATTTGTGCGTCATTTACACTTGAGCCACTTACACCACTGATCTCTCCTTTCAACTTTTTGTTTCCACGGGCCAATATGGGTCTTATTTTTCATTTGCTTAATGTCCTATGACTCCACATCTGAACTTATCCCTCTGCTGCCTGGTGGTTTCCTAAGTCTCCTCGCAGTAAGGATAAGCACCCTGGATGAAATCTCCATCACTTCCCTTAGTTGAGTCACCGGCCATGAAGCCGCCACTCTTGGCTTCCTCCCCTCCAGCCTTGCTCGCACCTCTTAGCCTTGAGTTCTTTGCCGTCTTCTCAGAGTCCCTTTTGTCTATCCAGTGTCACATTGCCCCTTGCACGATCATCTATGTGTCTCTATCTCAGATTACTCTCTCATTGCAATGGAGAGGGTTATGTGGGAGAGGTGATTTTCAGACTTTTATTCTACATTTGAATTAGTTGATCGTGCTTTGGCAGGTTATAGACCATCACGCTGGAAGGTGCAGCTCTCAGAATGCAGAAAGCTTCTGCTTAAGTGATGCTGTTCAAAGATCAGAGCTCGTTCTGATTCCTTTCCCTCCAGAATTACTTCCACTCTTGCATTTCTTCATTTCGTAGTGAAATTCCTTTCTTTTATTTTTTGTTTTGTTTTACTCTCATTTTTTTTTTCCATGAAGCCAGGCTCTCTTAAATATTCCTGTGAAAAGCTTTAAAGTGCTTAAAGCTTAGTGTCTCAGAATGTGTCACTGGCCTGACCAGTGTCACCACCCTTCCCTCCCTGGTAAAGCTGCCATATCTCTTCCTTAAGTGTGGATTTCAAGTGTTTTTTAAAAGTACTTTTCATTTACCTTTAGTTATACAAATGCATGTTATACAAAAAAAGAAAAAAACAAGTCCAGACAGATGTATAAAGTAAAGGAAAACAATGGCCGTGGATCCCTTCAATCTCACTTCCTGCCCCAGAAGAAAGTTACTTACTTAATTAGAATATCTTTTTAGACATATTATCATATGTTAGCTTGGATACATATGTATATATGGAGAAAACGAGTTTTATTTTTTGTATTGAGATCTTTTAACCCAAATGAGATCATACTATATATTCTTTCTCAAATTTTTTTTCATTTAATAACATATAGTAGAGAACTTGACTTATAAGTATACATGTATTGAATTTTATGAACTGCCATTAACTGCAATAATTAAACAAATGCATGCCATTTATTTAACTATGAGCTTACTGATGGAAGTTTAAGTGGCTTCAAACTTTTCACATCCAGCCAGGTGTGGTGGTACATGCCAGGGATCCCAGCACTTGGGAAATTGAAACAGAAAGATCGCTGCAAGGTTAAAATCAGTCTAGGGGCTACAAAAGTGATCACAAGTCCAACCAGAGCTTCATAGTGAGAACCTGTCTGAAAAAAAAAATTCATGTTGTAGACTCTTTATAAGTATTTGTGCACAGGTATAATTGGTTCTTTGGAAGAAATGGAACCAGTAAGTCAACATTTGGTTCAGTCCCTGGATTGATGGCTGTGTATCTTTCCAAATTTAGGCCACCCAGAAATCAGACACAGGCCCTTTGTGCTTTAGAAAGTGTGACATGCGCTCTTCTTCAAACTCAGAAGTTCTCTGATGTCCTTACTGATTTTGCTTTGTCCCTGTATTAGTTAGGGTTCATTAAAAAGAACAGAATCAGTATAAAATAAATGTATAATTATACAAAGGGAACTAATAGGCAGGCTTACAAGCTCAAAAGTGGGGAAGTCACAAGGGTCCTTTATAGATCAGAGGCAGATATGCGTGTGGTGACCTGGAGGACATATTAGCAGGTGAAGGTCGCAGGCCTGGCAGCTCACTAAGCGTTGGTCACCTGTGCAAGGCTGTGTTGGAAGGCTGAAGAGCAGGTATATTAAACAATCTGAAGTCTCTGCTAGCAAGCTGAAGAAACTGGTGGCCAAGATAGTGGTGAAGACCTGCCTCCAAAAGAGAACACTTCTTTCTTCTTTCCTTTTTTCATTCTAGCCAAGCTGCAAACCTATTGGTTGATACCACCCATATCCAAGGTAGACCTTCCCCTCCTAATTTTCTGGGCTACCTGTCAATCATCCACAGTCCACATCTAGAACTTAACTGATCTTCCAGGTTGCCCTTACTCAATTCAAGAGGAGACATCACAGTTGATGATTATAGGACCCATTAAGCTAAACAGCTGTGGAGACATTTATTTTGCCATGTTCCCTGGATCCACAGTCATCCACAACCATGTACCAAGAGCCTGGATACTGTGTCCCCTGCATAGCACTTGGGGGAACACAGTAGGGAGTTATAATGTTTTTACATGGTCCTACACCTAAATACAGTGGGCTATGTATTATGAAAATGGTATATTTTGTAGAACTCTCTCATTAGGGAAATACTCCAGCATTGCTACAGTTTTGAGCTTCAGCCTGCTCATCACTCAAAAGTCAAGGCATAAAAGCCAAAAATTGACAGGAAATAGATCAGGTTTATCCCATTGCTAGCACCTGGAGAAGACACAGGAGGAGCTATTGTTGCCTCCCAAACCTCTGTTGGGTTACTAAAGTGAACAAAAGAGCTTTTAGAGGAGACAGGGTACGACAATGAGCAGGAAGGATGACTCTTCAGCAGGCAAGCTTTGTGTTGTAGATGCTCAGCACTAAAGAATGGCAGGGGGAAAGCGTGTTTACACATAATGATGGGATCTGAAGGTCACCAGATGTCCTGGGTTCTCCAAATCTAAAAGAAAATCATTTAGCATTTAGCATCTTCATTACTTAGGTGCAGCTTTTCTTTGCATTTTAGAAGGGTGAACAACAGGAAAGAGAAGCAGCAAAAACTCCGCCAAGGACAGCCCCCAGAGGAGCGGCCATTGTCACTGCTGCCTCATCTGTGGTGCTCAATGGCCCTAAGATGCGTAGGCGATTTTCCATTATTTCTTCCAGTCAGGCGATGATAATGAAGTACACCTCATATTGCCATCAAAATGATACCTGGTTGCACCGTGCTCTCCTCCGTGTCAAAAACCTGTTGGAGATTCTTAGAACCATTGTCTAAATCATCCTGTGTATACAAGTGCATGGTTTTGCCCCTGCTATTTTTCCTAACCTTTTTTCTTGCTGTCTCTTCATCGTTTAATCCTTAAGTTCTTGATTTCCATTCAGCTGTTTTATGCCTTTCCATTTTTATTTCTTCTTTTGAGTTCTTACAATAGGGAAATGATATGAAATTTACACATGCAGTTCTTTTTTTTTTTCACTTAAGAGTATATCCTCAAGATACACCATTTATATATGAAGGCTTTGAGTCTATCATTCTTTATAGCTGAATAATATTCCACTGTGTAAAAACACCACATCTTTTCAACCTTTCTTCAAGTGGCAGATGTTTTGGTTGTTTCCAAGATTTGGCTATCACAAATTGTGCTGCTACAAACATAGGTGCACAAACATTACTTATAGGATGTTTTCAGTTCTTCTGGGAAAATTCCCAGTAGAGAGGTAGCTGGATTGAATAGGATTTCCAGTGTTGTTTTTTAAGGAGTCTCTATACTGATTTCCATAATGGTTGCACCAGTCTGCATTCCTACCAGCAGTGGAGAAGGTTTCCTTTTCCCCCATAGCCTCTCCAACATTGGTTGTTCATTGAAATATTTGTACAAGTAGTGTTTAGAAAAGTAATCATGTCTGCATCTTGTACTCTGAAGAACTACTTTGAAGACAGCAATATGCATTATTAATTATTGTGGCTGTCCTAACATGGTTTGAAACTGTCTCACTGTTCTTTTTAATAAAATTAATAGAATTTTTTTTTAAAAAAAATGAAGAACAGGAGTTAGAAACAAACTATTACTATATTCAGGTTACATCCTATAAAATTTAAATAAAGACAAAAGAGATAAAAATGATACTTAAGTAATCACCTTACCTTAAGTAATACTTAAGGAATTCACCATGTATCATTAAGGTTTCTATCTGGCCAGGAAGGCATGTCTGGAAGAAAAAGGCAGCATGTGATAAATTCTCAGGTCAGTGGTTAAGGGACCCTGTGTCTTCTCCAGAAACCAATTGTTCTGATTTGCTTTACAGTGATCAGGCTGGATGCTTCCACTCTAACCATGGTACTTGCATTTGCCTGCAAAGTCTTACAAGTCACATGATGACAGCTTCAAATTAAGTGTGAACTTCCTCCATCTTTACCTTCTTCCTCTTTTCCCTGGTAAGAGGAAATATTTTTAGTTGATTGTGTAATGAATGAGTGAGTCAGGTGAACTTCACCATTAGACTAGGCATATGACATTCTACCTTGTGGACTTGCTGTGCTGAGTACCCTCTACCAGGCAGATTTGGGAGCCAGCCTTTTTGTCCTCATAATTGCACAATAGAATTTGATTTTTCCTTTATTTGTAAGGATTTCCTTCTTGTTGAGCTGTTTCCCTCAACCTTATTAAAGAATAAAGTCCAGAAGAAAAGCTAATGAACTTTAAAGTCAAATGTTCTTGTCTTCTTAGATGCAAAACTCAGGAAAGACTAAACCTTAGGGGTGACTTGTGCAACTATTTTTACCACATACTGTGACATACTCTAACCTTATATGATGAAGTTGAGAACACCTCACCTAGTGTAGCCATTCAGGGTACTTAATCTGGGCATGTAAGTGACCATGCAACAGTGTTTCTCTCCATGTGCCCACTTATTGTGAGAAGCTGGGTGGCGTCTCTCCCTGGCCAGCCTTTGATCATACACCATCTGCCTCCATATGATGGTTTTGCATCTACAGATTCAACTAATCATAGACCGAACATATTGGGGGGGCGATGCATTTCTACTGGACCGATGCAGATTATTGCCTCTTGTCACTTCCTTAAGCAATACAGTAACATTCCTATTTACATAACAGTTACATTGTATCAGTAATGCAAGTAATCTAAAGATGATTGAAAGCCTATGGATTGTGGAGATTAAATACAAATACACATAATTTTCTGTATGGACTTGAGCATCTATAGACTGGGTATCTAAGCTGGCTCCTGGACCACACCCATGTGGATACCTCGTGCTCATCTCTACTCTTTTGGTTGCTGAGAATCCCCAAAACTGGCTTCTCTTCTATCCAGACAAGTGCAGGATATGGCCAGCTAGCACTGCAGGAAAGGTGCTTGATCATTTTTACTCATAGGTATGGGAGTCCTCTGAATATTCTGTATGTCACCCAGCCACTGTCACCTGCATCTCATGCTCACTGATTCTACCTGTAGAGAGAGCCTTTGCCTGGGAATTACAGGGAGGCTATTGCCCACCTGGCCACCTCTAGCATGACTTCCAAGGGAGCCACTTGGCTATTGTCTTTGGATACTGCCATCTCCCTACATCTCTGAACTTTGAGCCTCCCAATGCCATAAGTACGATGCATAACAGTTCTCTCCTATTCTGTAATAGACTATTAGCCTGACTCCATCTTTCAGGAATTTTTTGTAGTGTGTGTGCTCCACTAAAAAGATCCTTTCTTGTTTTTCAATGAAGATAAGGAAATCTATCCATCCCCCATTCCATCTATCTAAGCCATTCTGCAATACTTAAAGATGCAGAAGAGAGAGTAGATAGCACTCTGCATTTGACCCAACTCTTGTGTAACATTATATAGCAACACTCATTTCTTTCATTAGCTATGCTTACTCTGGAACCAACTGTTATCATGAAGGTAGGATTACTCACAGAGAGAAAGGAAAGAGCCTTATTGTTTTATCAGATACAAATAAGTTCATGCCACTGAAATGTCTCCTCACCATCTTATTTCTTTAGCAGCTCAGGATAAAAAGAACATCTCCAAAGGATGTCTGAAGAACAGCCACATTAATTAAAGAAAAGAGTTTTTTTCTCCCCTAAGAAGTGCCTAATAACTAATGGACAAGAGAATGAGACTCATTAGTGGGGATATTTCCTTTGAAAGGGCATGCACGCTGTGAAGAAAAGTGTTATGCCAGACATTTTTTTTTAATAAAGCAAAACCTTTTGTCTTTTTCTTATTAATAACACAGGCTGGAGAGAATGCATCTGAGGGAGTCTTGCATTAAGCTAACACAAACTGAAGATTATTCTGATTTCAAGCTCTTTGTTTATCTTTCCTTATTACATATTGCCTTGCCCCAAAATGATAGGGACTACGTGTCTCTAAGCAGTTAGACCTTAGTGTGGTGGCTTAGACCTCATTAGCCCAATTAACCAATGAGGCATTTGGCAAGACACAGTCTATACAGACTGCACCCACAAAGTAACTGGGTGGGGGAACCCAGTCCCTTAACAGTCAAATGGGAAAGACAGAAGGTGCTACAATGGGAAGATGAAAGGAGATACAGATAGGCAAAAAAAAAAAAAAGATGGATAGAGATATAGACAGATACATAGATATAGGGACAAAGAAATGAGAGAATAATTAAGGATGAAACTCTTGAAAGAGATCTATCTCAAAAATGCCAATTGTCACTCATATCTATGGGGAATTTTGTCCATGACCCCCTTCCCAGGTGCCCAAATCTGCAGATGTTCAAATCCCTTACACAAGTGAGGTAGTACTCGCACATATCTGTATTGTGTATCCTCCCACAGACTTTAAATCATCTCTAGATTATTTATACCTCATAAAATGTCAATGCTGTTATACCATATTGGGAAACAATGACAAAAGGGAAAGTCTATATGTGTTCAGTATGGATATAATGTTTTTGCTGATATTAGATATTAAGCCCATGGCCATTACACAGAGCTACATCTTTAGCCCTTTCTCATTTTTTTTTTTTATTTTGAGACAGGATCTTAAGTCACTGGGTTGCCCAGGCTGAGCTTGAACTTGGAATTCTTCTACCTCCACCTTCCAATGTAGTTGTAATTTCTTAAGACATGTTTTCCTTCTGTGATGGGATGAATTCATGGATGTGTATCCTGTGGACATGAAAGACCAACTGTTGTCACAGGCAGGGCCACTAGGGGTGAGTTGGACCAGTAAGGACATTTCAAGGAGTAGCGGAGTGACATGTGGGATTTGCATGATACACCAAGGTGTTGTTTGGAACTCATTTTGACCTAACCCATAACATGATTACACACAGATTCAGCCTCAGCATCTTCAGAAGGAACTGGCCAGTTCTCTACAGCAGGACGATGTGGGAGGGTGCAGCATGTGCACAAGTAAGAGATTTCTAGGACTCGTCCTAACCTCTAAGTGTTTCTCTCTCCAGCCCAAATTTTACCACCACTGAACTTCAAGTGTAAGCATTTTTGGAAGATTGATTAAGACTCCAATTTATCATGCTAAGAAGTTGCCTGACTGGCAGTCTTGTCACTCAAGGGAAAAGGCAAGAAATAATCAAATCTCAAGTGGTGACTATCCAAGGGACTCCCTTTCTATTCAGACCAGAATGCTGGTCAGCTGGGGTAGGAATTATCTTCCTCCTACTTAGGCCTCTACTGATGGATACAGATGAGAAAAACATGCTTTCCAGAGTGCTGTGGCACTAGCCATCGCTGGAGCCACATCTCCTATGGTGAATCGGGTAGCTCTAACCCCATTCTCCATGGTCGTTTAGATCTTTGTTAGGGAGTCTTCTGGCCCTAGCTCATCTCACTCCATTATATCAACCCTTCCTCAGTCATCTCCATCACACAAAGCTCTTTCACCTCCCCAAGAGCTGTGTGAGATGGACCAGAAAGGTAGCATTCTTCCCATGTGGGAGATGGACCAAAGAGCTAAAGAGAGAACTGCATCCAGTTTGCCCCTGCACATGGCCCCTGACTCTCTCACCAGCGGGTCCCACGCAGCCTGAAACTGTGCTGTGTTGGACTAATGCCAGACACAGCATGCTATGAACAGTGCCTTTCATCCTCTCCATGGGAATGACCTTCCCTGTCCTCTTGCCTCCCTCCTGACTGTTCTGAGCTCCTTCTTCAGACAGCAGCAGACACAGTGGCTGCAGGAGAGTAGTGGCCTTCAGATCAAGGCTCAGAGGAAGTGGCAAAGCGTGTACAAATCCTGGATCCGTTGTGTCCCTGGCAACAGTGATCCATCATCCAAAAACCAGGAGTGGAATTTTCCTTCCTCTAGATCTAGATGTTGGGCCACAGTCAATTTTATCTGTGACCCAGCACATCACAGAACCACCTTCAGGCTACTACTAGTAGCCTTAAAGCACACTTGAAAAAGATTCTTTGAACCAAACTCTTTAGGAACTGCTGAAGATATTTTATATGACCATAACTACAAGCGGACCTTTCAAATGCTTGATTAACTTGTATTTTTGTGTGAATTTTAATTGACAGAAAATATAATTTTCAAAGCCAGCAAACAGAAAACAGTGTGTAGATAAGGTGAACTGACTAGGACATTTCTCCAAATATTCTGTATAGAAAATAAGTCTTGTTATTGTTAGTCAATTGTTCTTGATTTCTTCAGACAAGCTTTGGGTAAAGAGGTGAAGGTGTATGCTAGAATACACTTGCCCCCTCAAAATGGGGAAATAAGAAAGATCTTATGCCTAACGCATGTGGCTACTTAAAAATTATCTAAAATTTAAAAAAAAAAACTGGAATCAGCATAATACTGCCTAACAAAGCCCAGGTGTCTCTTGGATAAAAGATTAATCAAATGTTAATATTAAATGAAAGTGTTTTAAAGGCAGGAAGAAGAATGCTGAAGATAAATAGGGAATGAGCTACAGCCTCCTTAGGACTTTGAAGAGCCAGTTCTGCGCAGCATTTTTTTAAAGAAAATTAACACCTCAAATGTGTCAGATTCTTTATAAGAAGGCTACTAACTACTATTCCAGAGCTTAAGCTTTAAATAAAAAACAAAGGCAGGAAAATGTACTTGGAGAGAGAAAAATGAAGCCCTCGCTGCAGTGCTCTGGCAATCGCCCTCCCTTTGGTCCCAGTGGTAGATGGCTAGGCATAAATCTGGTTTTGTTGGAGATTCAATAAGAGCTCACCATGTTTTTTAACTCACCTGCTCTGCTTCATGAATTGCAGAACAGCCCAGCTGCTCCCTGGCACCTCTGCCTGTCTCCATCTTGACAAAAGAGGTCACGCTCACAGCCTGCATTAATCAAGGTTCCCCTCAGAAACCAGCACCTATAGGATGGAGAGAGAGAGAGACAAAGATATATTATAAGGCTCTGACTTTTTGACTGTGGGGCTGACAACTCTGAAATCCCCAAGGCAGACTGAAAATGCCAGCAAGGACAGATGCTGCAGCTCAGGCCTGTCCCTACTCTGGAAGCAAAACTCACCTTCCTCTGCGAGCCCCAGTCTTTTCTCTCAAAACATTCGCCTGACCGGGTGAGACCCACATCTTTCTGACTATCTTAGATTGTTTGGTAACCTACTTCATTCTACTACTTTAAATTTTTTAGTGGTAGTCAGGAATTGAACTCAGGACTTTGCACTTGCCAGGGAAACGCTGTGCTGCTGAGCTATATCCCCAGACCATACTACCTTTAATTTTAACATCTAAAAATACCTTCAGCATCATATCTAGTACAGATGCTTGACTAAGTATCTGAGCACCTTGGCTTGGATGCTTCGATGCATCCTACAAATTGTCACATCATCCACAGGGGCAAAGTGAGACAGTCATAGAGCGATTGGTGGATGCAGTGCTGGGAGTGCTGCTGAGAGAAGGGGAAGGGTCTGAAAGGGTGACAGAGAATAGCACAGTGAAAATCTACGAATACTTCTCCACGAGGAGCTGGAGGCATCTCAAAGGTCTTGCAAAAGCGCTTAGATGTGTGTGTCTGTGTTAACATAAGCAGAAAATGACAGACTCATACAAATGAACCTCAAGAAGTCAGTAGGTCCAGGAGGAAAAGGTTTCTGCTTTCTTGTCTAGTGTGATTATAAACCCAGGCCCAGGACAGAGGCGCCCTTATCATTTCATTCTTGGCCGGTAGCCTGAGTTTCCTCCTGCCTTGCTGGAAGGTCTCACCTCTTTGATGCCCCTAATGCTGGGCTCAGCCTTGCTGCTGGAGGCACACAGCTAACAGTATCTTCTCTCACCCCTTCAGCAAAACCCATAGCCTGGCCAACCTGTGTCCTGAGTGGAAGGAGAGAGAGGAGCAGGAAGACTTGTGCTGGAGCTGGTTTAGGGTTTGCCTGCCTTTACCTTGGGAGCCTCGTCATCTTAATTTCCACATGATCTCTGTGCTCCCCTGACATAGCCAGCTGCTTGCGAATCCATCAAGGTCCTCCTTCTCTCCCAGAATGTCTGCCTTCCTCATGCTAAATGACCCAGCTCCCATCCGAGGGCGACCTCTGCAGCCTGGGACTTGGAGCTGTTCCTGTCCTTCCCTCTTCTCACTCCAAAGCCATCTAACCAGGTGACAGCCCTTCACGGGCCCCTCTGAGAAAGGACAGAGCCCTACTTGAGAAAGATGACATCATGACATGGGCATGAACTGCAAGCATGTCTTTTAGTGGGGTTGTTGCAATGGTCAATGCATTAGTGGTGTTAACACAGAAGTGGGTTACTCACCATGGGAGCCGGTTCCTAATAAAAAAGAATGTAGGCCTGATGTCTGTATGGCAAGAACTCTTTAGCCTTCTGACCATCCTGCCTCAGAAGAGCAAGAAGGCCCTCACCAGGCTCCAAAATGCATGGCCTTAGACTTCCTGACCTCCAGAATGGAGAGCCAAATAAATAAACTTCTGTGACCTTTAAATTTCCAAGCCACAGCATTCTATTACAGTAGCAGCATATGTACTAAGTACCCTCCTGTCCCTTCAACAGGCTGCAACATTATGCTTGATGCTACATGTTGAGTTGTATCTAAAAATGCACATATTGAAGTCCTAACCCTGAGTGCTTCAGAATTGGATTATATTTGGAAACAGGGCCTTTAAAGAAGTGATGAAGTGAGGGCCCGGCGGGATGGCTCAGTGGTCGAAAGTGCCTGCTTGAGGAAGCTTGGGCGGCTTCAGGGACCGCGGTTCGATCCCCGGCACCATATGCTGTGCCAGCCCTGCCCTCAGGGCGAGCTGAGCCGGCCATAAAAATGAGTGAATAAACAAACAAAGGTTCTGAAACAAGAAAAAAAATAATAAATAAAATTTTAAAAATTTTTAAAAAAGAAGTGATGAAGTGAAAATAAGATCACTAGTGTGAGCCTCCATCTATACCTGGTGATACCCTTATAGGAAGGGAAAATGTGACCACAGACACATAGAAGCTTCCTTGTGTGAACACATGGGGAGAGGACAGCCAAAGAAAAGGGCCTTGCCAGAAAGCAACCCTACTGACATTTCAGTTTGTGACTTAGAGCTTCGGAATAGTGTCAATTAAGTCACCCAGGCTGTGGTACTTTGTTACTGCAGCCCTAGCAACCTACTGCATTTAGCTTTGCTGTAAATCAAACAAGTTATCGCTTCTATTGGACTACTTGAAGCTGTCCTCCAAGGCTCTGGGGAGGAAAATCTGGGTCCTTGTGCTGCACTGCTAGATCACAGAAGGAAAGAAGGGTAGTAGATGCTGCTGTCACAATGTGCTCCTGAGCAGAAAAGATTCATTTTGCTCCACAAGGGCTGAGAGCTGATCCTAAGAACAACAGAATAAATATATAGTACATGTAACTTATAACTTGGGATATAAACATGTAAGGTGAGATTACCTCTGAGCTTTGCACAATCACTTAGGCTTATCAGATTACCTGATGTCTTGGTTGAACTCGGCCAAATGAGTAGTAGAGTTGGGCTTTTCAAAAGTCTATATTTGTTTACCGGAGCCATCCCAAACTACTTATGCACACAAAAAATAACACAGTGCCTCCCAAATCCATCAGTATGAAGCTCTTCTTTTCAAGACTAATATGTCAATCGTGAACACACACCACTGTGACTCTGGATGTTATTAATGGAAAACAAAGTGGGAGTGAGGAGCAGGGGAGTGGGGGACTCTCCTGTACTTTCTGTTTTTTTTCTTTCTCTCTTTCTCTCTTTCTTTCTTTCTTTCTTTTTTTCTTTCTTTCTTTCTTTCTTTCTTTCTTTCTTTCTTTCTTTCTTTCTTTCTTTCTTTCTTTCTTTCTTTCTGTACAGGACCAGGGATTGAACTTAGGCCTTTGTGCTTGCTAGGCAAACGTTTATTCTACTGAGCTATTTCCCCAGCCCTCCTCCCCTGTACTTTCTACACATGGTTTTTTAACCTGAAATTACTCTTTAAAATACACTTCATTAATTTTTTTAATGAGCAGAACATATGTACTGAGGGAAAGGAAGCTCCTGTCCAAGAGAGGGACAGGAGAGGGATCCTGAGTGGGTGATCCCCAGGAAGCAGCCTCTTCCAGGGACTTTTATAGAGGAGAACCATGTGACAAGGCAGATCTAAGACTGTGGAAAAGACATGGAAACTCACTTAGGTGGGTATGAGGTGGCACAAAAACTATGATCAACCAATGAGATAACAAGCACTGTTGTTCAGGTCAAATTGATTAAAATTGGGATCCAATGAGAAAGCAAGTCAGGTAGCAAGCAGGCAAGAATACCACCTATTGGGCTTGGGCTGGTGACTCTTTTTAGGTTCTTTCGAGGTGATTGGTATTTATTTAGCATATCAATCCCTGATGCTTAACCTTCAGGAAGTATGGAATTGCTTTTATTTATTCTTTTTTTGTGGGAGGGGGAGCCAGGGTTTGAACTCATGACCTTGTACTTTCCAGGCAGGCACTTGTGCCACAGAGCTATCTCCCCAGCCCATTTACTTTTCTCTTGAGATGGAGGAGTGTCTGTCTCTAGTTGTAAAGTCATCTTGTCTTCCATGTCATCCTTGAGGGCCTGGCCTTGCCTAACTGCCTATAATATTTCTATCTAATTCCGCTAACTATAACATTCCCCACTCTGAAGATATAACCCAAACTGTCACGAGGGAACCGTGGCCAATGACTGCTATGGCTTCTTCAGGCTGAAAGTGGTTGTAGTTGTGAACTGACAGTCAGAGATACTCTCCAGAGGTCCTATCTAAAGGCCCTCAATAGACATCAGGTATTTTTATCTTGGGAGGTAGAATCACTTCAAATCTGGAGAAGACAGTTATCCTGCTGATGTTATTTGACCCATGTATGTTTAGTAGTTTCTTTCACTTCATTAATTTTTAAGCTGGTTGTAGTAAACTAAATATTTTTATTATTCAAAACCTCAAACATTAGTTGTTCTATATCTATCCATTCATATTTTCAGAGCGTAACTTTAAAAATAACAATTATCCAATATCACTTAATATTTTTGTATCAGGATCTTGTCTTTATTTTTTTTTTTATAAAACTGGACCCTCCTATAAAAATCAATATTCATTTTACTTTCCTCTACAATATGTCTTTTGAGATTCACATCATTCCACAGTGTGTGGCTATAATGTCATTTATTTAACATTTTCCCTAGTTTTGAACAATGGCCACTTCTACTTTTTTCAGGGAACACTTTTGTAAGTAAATTCTTACATATAATTTTAATGCACTTCTGCTCATTTGCAGAAGTTAAATTCCTGGATATAGAGTTGTGACATTCACTAGTGTGCCAGTTTTTTTTTTTTTTTTTAATTTCAGTACATTTATATCAACAGAGTATTATACTTTTTCAGCTGCATCAGTTTGATGTACCAAAGATATCTTCACCAATTTGCTTTGATTCTGTTTGACTTTTAGTGAAAACGAATTTTCCCTATGTGGTTCTTGTTTACACTTCAAGAGTTCTATCTATTCTCTCTTCCTGGAGATTTAGTGTTTCTGTTTTAATATTAGATCTTTGATCCATTTCAAATTTAATTTAGTCCATGGTAATAAACATGAGTCTAGTTTTAATCTTCAGGATGTGGAAAGCTAGTTTTCCCAGAACCATTTACTAAAGAGGCTTCCTTTCTTCCAGTAAAGGCATTTGACCTCTTTGTCAAAAATAAGGTGACAGAGTCTTTATAGTTGGTTCTGCATCTTCTAATATGTTCCATTGGTTCTTAAGTTTGCTTTTGTTATGGTCTATGTCTAATTGTCACCCCAAAGCCTTATGCAATTAAGGAGCAGGGACTTCTAGAGTTTTGAGACTTGACTCATGAGGCACTGGGATTATGTGTTTTAGTACTGATGAGATTATGGGTCTGAGTACTGCTGGGAATTATAGGTGTGGCCTGAGGCAGATAGGCTAAGGCAGAGATCCTGATGTATTTAGAGAGACAGAGAGAAAGACTGACGCTGTTGCTCTGCTGCCGTGATTGGTTGGTTGCCTCTGTCACCATTTTGTTGCCATTCTGCTGCCATGAACTGTTGACCTCTGCATTGTGCCTCTCTGCCTTGAATCCAGCCAAGTATGGACTGAAACCTCCAGTACCTGTGAGCTAAATAGACCTTTCCTTCCTTCATTTTGGGTGTCGGATATTTGTCCCAGCAATGAGAGAAAAGAAACTAAGACAGCTTTGTTTGCCAGTATCATGCTATTTTCATCACAACAGCTCTGTAGTACAATTTCAAGTCAGAGATTGTTCATTCCCCTACGTTGCTTTTGTTGTCCAAAATTGCTTTTGCAATTGCTTTTCAAAATGAATTTTGTGATTGGTTTCTGTAATTCTATGAGTGTGATATCAGTCTTTTGATTCAGATTGCATTAAATCTGTTTGTAATTTTAGAAGTATGACCATTTTCACCATATTGTACCTTCCTACCCAAGAACAAGGGATATCTTTCCGTTTTCTGATATTCCCTTTGTTCTTCTTTTTCAATGTACTCTAATTTTCTCTTTTTTTAACTTCATATTTTACTTACTTTTTTTTTTCATTTTATGTATTTGATACAGGGTCTCACTATGCAAATTGGACTCCTAGTGATCCTCCTGCTTTAGCCTACTGAATGCTGGGATTACAGGCATGTGCCACCAAACTGGCTTGGACTCAGGGCTCAGCGTGCCCTGGAGCTGGGGCTGGCACTGTATGCATGTCTAGCTTTCAGTGTAAAAGTCTTTTACTTCCTTCATTAGACTGTTTCCTAAATACTTAACTTTTATGCTGTTGTGAAAGGTATGGTTTCCCTAATTTCTCTCTCAGTGAGTTTGTTATTTGTGTATAAGAATGTTATTGATTTTCAAGTATTGATTTTGTGTCCAGGTACACTATTGAATTCAGTTATTAAATCTAAGAATGTTTTAGTAGACTCTTTGGGATCTCCCATAAAGAGCATCATATCATCTGCAAATACTGACAATTTAATTTATTACTTTCCTATCCTTATTCCTTTTGTTTATTTATTTTGTCTAATTGCTCTGACTAATGTTTCCAGAACTATATTAAATAGGAGTGGTGATAGTGAGCATCCTTGTCTTGTTCCTAATTTTAGAATGAAAGTTTTCAGCTTCTGGTAACTTAATATGATATTGGCTGCTGATTTGTCATAAATGACTTTTATCAGATTGAGATAAAGACTATCCCAGTTTTCTGTAGAGTTTTTATCATGAATACATGCTGGACTTTGTCAAATGTTTTTTCTGTGTCTATTGAAATTGTCATGTGTTTTATGTACTTGGTTCTGTTCATATGATGTATTAATTACATTTATTGGTTTGTGTATATTGAACCATCGGTACATCCCTGAGAAGACTCCTACATGGTCATGTTGTATAATTTTCTTTATGATTTGGGGCATTCTGTTTATCAGTATCTTATTGAGTACTTCGTTCATTTTTTTGGTTAATTTTAATATAACAAGAAATAAAAAAAATTTTCATCAAATTTGTCCCATAGTTTATATGCATGGTACATCTTAATACATTCAATACACAATGCAAAATGACAACCTGAATAATACTACCTAGTCTGTTTCTGAATTAGTTTTGCACTGTCTTCCTGTAGACGTTCTACTCTGTTGTGTTGGCCTCTCCTGTTTATCTGTGGGCGACATAATTTCAACAAAACATCTACCCACCAGACATAATGGTAAAGTAGATCATGGACTCTGCTTCATGGTTCATTATCCTGTATTTTTCAAATATTTTGCCTCTATGTTCATTAGGGAAATTGGCCTATAGTTCTCTTTTTTAGCTGGAGCTTTCTTTGATTTTGATATCAAGATAATGCTTGCTTCCAGGAATGAGTTTGAGAATACTGATTTCCTTTTAACTTCATTAGAGCTTGAGGAGTAGTGGCATTATATGTTTTCTAAAGTTCTTGTAGAATTCAGCAGTGAATCTCTCAGGACCTTGGCTTTTCATTCTTTCTTTTCTTTTCCTTTTCTTTTTTTTTTTGGCTTTTCTTTGTTAGTTGGTTTTTAATTATATTGTCAATTTCACTGACTGATACTGGGTTATTCAAAAGTTTTATATCTTCTTGATTCAGCTTTGGAAATTCATATGTATCTAGGAATCTGCCCATTTCATTTGTGTTTTCCGTCTTATTAGAATACAGGTTCTCAAAGTAGGTACTAATAATCTTTTGGACTTCGGCAGGATCTGTTGTGATTTTACCTTTTTCTTTCCTAATTACATGAATTTGAGTTCTTTTTTCCCCCTTTTCCCCCCAAATTTTAAGGATTTGTCAATTTTATTTAATATTTAAACAAATAACTCTTTGGTTCATTCATTCTTTGTATTCTTAGTGTCAGTCCCATCAATTTCTACTCTAAAATTTACAATTTCCTCTTTCATATGAGGTTTGGGCTTCATATGCTCTTCTTTTTATAAAAGCTTAAAGTTCACCATTAGGTTATTTATTTGAGCTTGTTCTTTTTCTGATGTGAGAATTCACCACCATAAACTTCCCTTACAGGACTGCTTTCATTATATCCCATAAGTTCCAGTATGTTGTATTGGCATTATCATTTAATTGTAGAGATGGTCTAATTTCTTCTTTAATTTCATGTGCCACCACGGTTTGTTCAGAAGAGTGCATTTCACTTCCATGTGTTACGTAGTTTTTGTGGTTTCTTTGTCATTGATTTTCAATTTCATTGTAGTATGATCTGATAATGTGTACAGGATGCTTTCAATTCCTTTGCATTTACTTAAACATGTTCTATGAGCTAGTATGTGGTCTATTTTGGAGAAAGTCCCATGTGTATCCAAGAAGAACATATGTTTTCTGATGTTATGAGTTAGAACATTTAGATATCTACCAATTCCATGTACTCAGAGGTTTGGTTCAGCTCTAATATTTCTTTGTGATTTTTTGTTTGTTTGCTTGTTTTGCTTTGTTTTGTCTGGTAAATCTGTCTATTTGTGACAGTGGGTAATTGAGGTCCCCCATTACAATTTTATTCATGTTTATACAATTTCTTTTTGATACTGGAACTCAAAGTCACAACCCCACACTTGCCAAGCAGGTACTGCATCACTGAGTTACGTATCCAGCCACTGGGCTTGTATAATTTTATGTCCATTAATATTTGTTTTATACTGTTGGGAACACTGGTATTTGGTGTATAAATATTGTTATTACTTTTTCTTGGATTGTTCCTTAACAAGGTTGTAGTGACCTTCTTCATTTGTTCTGAGCAGTTGTGGCTTAAAATCTACTTTGTCTGCAAATAAAATAACTACTTCTTTCTTCCAAGTTCCTGCCACAAATTGTTTTCCATCCTTTGAATTTAAATCTATATATTTGTTTTTGAGTTCAATGTGTTTCTTGTAAAAATAACAATCAAGAGTAGAGAGAAAAAAAAATTAAAACACAGACTTCTCCATGATTTCAAGCCTATGGTTATTTTCTGGGTTTAACAATTTTGCTATAGTATCCAATTCAGGAAATGCTTTTGCTGTTGCTTATAGACAAAGGAGTCAGACAGAATCCAGATCCAGCTAGATGACCCCAGCAAGCCTGCAATACGAATAATGTGGAGTGTCAATTCTGGTACTTTCAGCCCCACCATTAAGGTTGATCCTTAATGTTGGTTGTGGGTTTTGGACCTGACTTGTTCAGACTACAACAATGTGGGTTTCTCATACCAGCCTGGCCTCAGCTCCTCTACCCTGGGTGTCTCCCATAGTTGTGTTTCACCCAGTCACTGGGAGCCCTAAGAAGGAGCTGACCCATGGCTGCTCTAAGACCCAGATTCACTTAGCCTTTTTCTAAAATAGCATGTGGACAAGTATTCCCTGTATGAGATGCTTGGACTGGAGTCACTTATCTGATATTTTAGCTCACAGCACCCACTGATGTTTCACTGGTGCATTTCTCTGTGGAGACCTCTTGAGTCCTCTGCCTTTACTGGCCCTGTGTATTTGAGCCTGTCTCAAACCACAAGCTGGAAGCCAGGGAGAAAGTGAAGTTTTCCACCTCCTTTTCTGCACTGAAGTCTGTTTCTTCACTTTCCCTATGGGCTCCAGTTCTCCCTTCAGACCCTTCACTCCTTGTTTTCTTCTTCAAAATGTTATATTCCAGTGTATGGATTCTGAGTCTCAGAGGGGCTGACCTGCTACTGTTTTTCTCTACCGCCCAATCATTTAAATTAATTATACACAAAAGATTTTAAATACAATATTTAGGCTGAATATTATTGGGAAGGAGTAAATTTAGCATATTTACAACTTTAGGTTGTCCCCTTTAAGAACATGGTATCTCTTTCAATTTATTCACATTATCTTATGGGTCGTTCAATAGAATTGTATAGTTTTCTTTATTAAGATCTTACATGTTTCGGGGGCTGGGGAGATAGCTCCGTGGCACAAGTGCCTGCCTGGCAAGTGCAAGGTCGTGAGTTTGAACCCCAGTCCCACCAAAAAAAAAAAAAAAAAAAAAGATCTTACATGTTTCTTGTAGAACTATTCAAAGGCTTTTATAGTTGGCATGTTATTATACACATTTTCTTTATTATTTTTTCTAAGAGAGTATTACTAGTGTGTCGGAGAACCATTAAATGTTTAAATGTTGATTTTTCCCTAGTTACTGCACTCCTATGAATAATAATAGCCTGTAAATAATTCTCTTGAATTTCCTAGGAAGAAACTCACATAAAGTTAAAATACTGATCACTTGAAACATCTTTTACAATATCTATATCTTACACATTTTTCTTGCCTTTGTTTTGGCTACAACTTTCAGAGAAATGAATCATAGCTGTCAGTGCAGGCACCCTTGGTCTCCCTCAGATTTCACTAAGAATGCCTGTGTTTTTGTTTTTATGTCATTTCATTTCTAATGAATACCTTTTATCATATTTTAAAACACTTCTATGCTTTTAATTTTTTCAGAAACTCAGAAATAAAAACTTAATCGAATATATCAAAAATACTTCTGTAGTCCCAGCACTTGGGAGGCTGCGGCAGGACAATTGGTGTGAGTTCGAGACCAGCCTGGTCTACAAAAGTGAGCTCAGGGCCAGCCTGAACTGCATAGTGAGACCTTGTCTCAAAAAAGACAAAAAAAAAAAAAAAAAAATACTTGAACATGTGTAATAGAGACTTTACTTTTAACCAATTAATTTTATAAAGTATAGTATATTCATAGATTTGCTAGTAGTAAAAGTATTCCCAAATTACTAGAATAAATTTTGCTTTGTCATGATACTATCCTTTGCTGTATTCTGGATTTAATTTGCTGATGTTTTATGTAGTGATTTTTTTTAAAAAATCTATATTCCTAGGAAGAAACAATTCAGCATCTGCAAGACTATACACAAATGAACAACGTAAAACTAATAGGCATCAGTGAGAAAGAAGGGGTCAGTACAAATGATATAAAAAGAAGTAATAGCAGAAAACTTCTTTGGAGAAAAAAAAATCTATATTCTTAAGAGAAATTTGTCTCTAGTCACCTGTCCTGGGTGTCTGCATTCAGGAATTATTCAACCTATAAACCCAGATAGAGACTGTGTCTTTTCTTGGGCGAGGATAGCTTAAGCAACAAAGAACAGCAGGCACGTGAAGGTCACTGCAATGCAACTTGCAACTGACCTGGTCCTGTTTTTCTTTGGAAACCCATCTCTTCTGTGTCCATTTCTTTTAACCATACTGTCTGCTTAAGTTTATACCACTTCCTAGGTCAGTTTTGGTCAGTTATATATTCCTTAAATTGGACTTATTAGTCTCAGTTATCAAATTTGTGGTTATGAACTTGCAGGAAGATTCTTATTTAAGCCGGGCGTGGTGGCACATATCTGTAATTCCCTTGGGAGGCTGAGGCTCAAGGATCAGTGCAAGTCCAAGACCAGCCTGGGCTACAAAAGTGAGCTCAAGGCCAACCTGAACTGCATAGTGAGACCCTGTCTCAAAAAGACAAGAAAAAAGAAAAAAGAAAAGAAAGGGGGGGGGAGATTTATATTTAAAATCATTTATCACATGCTGTGCTGACCCCTCCCTGGGGCATACTGACCCAGACCGGGTGTGGTGGCACATCTGTCATCTCAGTACTTGGAGAGCTGAAAACAGCCGGATCACTATGAGTCCAAGCTGCATAGTGAGACCCTGTACCAAATACATAAAAAATAAAATAAAGTCCTTTATGTCTCTTTAATTACCTATTTTTATTCCGAAAGCAATGTATTGTTATATTCTCTTTATTACAGTTTTAAAAGATTTCTGTATCAGATTGATCCTTTCAAAGAAGTCAAACTTGGTTTTGTCAATATCACCCTCTGCAGGGAGATGGGAGATACTTTATTTCTGTTTTTAATCTTAATAATGCCTCCTTATTCTTTCCTCAAAGTTATTGGTTTTATTTCTTGGCTAATTCTGTTATTTTATTTGTAATGGAAGCTACATATGTTTTATTAATAAATAACATTTGAATAAAAATATCTCCCTTGAGTAAGGTTTAGATGCATCTCTTAGGCTTTGGAATGAGAGTTCTATTTGTATTTCATTCAAAGTAGTCCATAATTATTTCTTAAATGAGTATTTGAAGATACACATAACATCTGCTTCTCGATTGCAGTCTTCTACAGGACTATTAAATCCAGCAGGCTCCCTGTGCTACACAAATCCTCCATATGCCTAGGACAGCTTTCCCCTTCCTACTGTGCCTGGGACTGAGGGACGCACAGAACATCTCCTTTATGGTTCATATTGGCCAAGTATCCCTTGATTTCTAGCCTCAGGCCTGCATTGCAAAGTCTGGCTGGGTGCTCAGAGATCTGAGTCTGCAGCAGCTCCTCTGGGAAGTTTCTTCCAACTACAGGCAGCAACCCTTTCTCCTGTGGCTGTCATTCAGCTTCTGTGGCTCCTGATATTAACAGAGGCGGTGGCTATCTTTCGTTCATCGGACAGCTCATCCTTCATGTCTGCTTTCTCTTACAGGGTTTCTTCAGCGTGTCTATAGGAACAACCATATTTAGCCCACATTTGCCTTGATTTATT
This sequence comes from Myocastor coypus, assembly GCA_004027025.1. Classification (NCBI taxonomy): domain Eukaryota; kingdom Metazoa; phylum Chordata; class Mammalia; order Rodentia; family Myocastoridae; genus Myocastor; species Myocastor coypus. The sequence continues at coordinate 45,729 of PVJA010010139.1, forward strand.
CAGGTAGACAACACCTGTCATTTCTGTGACACCCATGTATGTCATTGCCCTCCCCTATATCCAATGATCACAAGGACCCGATATCCCCCCTCTTCAACCCTGTGCATTTTATATTCTTCTGATATTTTCTTTCTCCTATATCCTGTGACCAGAGTAACCAGCTTGACTTCATTTCTCTGCCCTCACATGTGGAAGTTGCACTGCTGCAAATTGAATTCCAGAACCGCAGTCTGTTTCCCCTGGACTCTGTAACTGTATTCCCAGTTCTCCTAACATGCAGTGTTAAAATGAAAAGCCCCGTGACCAGGAAACCCCACGTGACCTTCTCTCCTTTGAAATGGTTTATCCCTTCTCTAAAGATTTATAAGACTTTTCCTTTATCTTAGAAATTCAGAAATTTCTCAACATGATTTGTTTCCAATAATCTTCACTGTCATCTAGTAAGGGTTAACCATCTAAGGACTAAAACCTTCCTGCAAATTAAAACTACACTTTGCTTATTTTTCTCCACTTTATCCCTTCCTTTTCAAAATTTATTATATAGATACAAGTTATTCAGGTGTCTCCCTCATGCCTCTTATCTCTACTTCTTTTATTTTTTTTCTCTCTTTCTTTGATCTTTTCTCTGGGATAATTCCTTGAATTCATTTTCTTATTCATTAATTTTATTCTTAGCAAAGTCTATTTTATTGCTGAATTACATTTGGGATAGTGATTTGCATTAGTTAACTTTCTGATGCTACAACAAAATACCTGGGACAATCAAAATGAGGAGAGATTTATTTGGGGGCTCTCATGTCAGTGGCTTCAATCCATGTTCACTGCGCCATGTTGCTCTGTTTTGTGGTAGCCCAGTAAGCAATGAAAGAAGCTCATGGTGGAAGAAGCCTGTTCACCTCATGGTAGCCAAGCAAAAACAGAGACAGCAAGGGACCAGGTTCCCCATATGACCTCCACGGGAGTGTCTCCAGTGACATAATATTATTCCGCTAAGCCCATCTCCAAAGAATCTCCCCACTTCCAGGTAGTAACGTATGGGCCTTTGAGAGCCATTTCAGATCCAAACACAAACATAATTGTTGGCGCTCTCAGAGAATTCTCTTCAGCTATGCATTCCTCTCAGCCTAGAAAATAGTTTGAATCATCTAGCTAGAAGCCCTCCCTTCAACCTCACTGAGTTTGTCCAAAACCATGACAATCTCCCCTGCTTTGTCAGTAGTTTCTCTGAGGACTGCGCTTGTATACACCTAACATTCATTAGGAGGGTAATGTACAGCAGACATTGTCCTCTATGTGGTGCACAAACTAACTCCCTTAACCTCAAGGGTTACACAGGTGCAACCTGCACAACTGCTATTGCTAATCAGTCACCTCACAATCAGGGAGACTGGGCAGAACCGTGGCTGTCCCATGAGCAGAACCCAGACAACATCTACTTACACCTCAGTGTCTTCCAAGCTCCCAATACCCCAGAACATGCATGAGTTCATCGGTTACTTAAAATGTGAGGCACACATTACAGGTTCTTTTATCCATTAAATTGTAAAAAGAAAATTACCAATTTTTTAAGTGTAGATAAAGAGCACAAAGAGCGTATGCGTGACCTTTGGTAGACAACCTCACCTAGCCCATAGATGCACCGCTCACTGCTACCCCACTGTTGCCTTCCCCCACCCTGCCTGTGCTTACCTGGCCACCATCTGTTCCCACTGCTCCAAAAATCCAGTCTGGCCTGTCTAGTCTAGCCTTCTGGGTTTTCTAGCTCTGTTGCGTATTTTACCTTAAATGTACATCTTTTGGCTATGCAATTCCACTGAAAGTAGAATTTTAGAAGCAAATCAGGGAAAACTCCTGAATTAAAATCGGCACCTTGAAAATGAGTCTCATTTTGTTCCTGGCAGATCTTATGTTGCTAATTTTAATTGTTATATAAAAATATCTATTATTTACAGCACGATGCTTCAAAATAGGCATGCACTGAAGCATGTAGGGCTTACCAGTGAGGTGAGGACTGGAGAGGTGCTGGCCAAATCTAAAGAAGTTCAGTGGGACCGGAGGAATCAGTTCACGGCGGGGGGGGGGGGGGGGGGGGGGGGGGGTTGATTGTGCAACAAGGCGAGAACTGCCAGTAACGAGATAGTGCCCTGGAAAGATGCTGACAAAGTAGTTTTCCGTGGGCATATTTTTAAACTTATCATAATTTTGTAATCAGAAGGAGAAGGTATGGAAAAGATTGTATGACATCATTTCTATTTGAAAAGTGTAAATAAATTAAATCCAGCCTCAAGGGTAAGCATCAGGCCTATATGTGACAGCCACCAAGAAATTAATCCATGTTTTAAAATAGTCCATTCCAGTAAATGCATTCAACTAGAAACCGTATTCATAAGTGAAATAAATCAGACCCCCGTGTGTAAACCATAGACTGTCTCCCCAATGTAAAAACCTGAAAAATAAACGCAATCTAAAAGATATGGCAGAAGCCGGGCACGGTGGCTCACGCCTGTAAACCCAGCACTCTGGAGGCTGAGACAGGAGGATCAGTGCAAGTTTGAGGCCAGCCTGGGCTACAAAAGTGAGTTCAAGGCCAGCCTCAACTGTATAGCGAGACCCTGTCTCAAAAAGACTAAATAAATAAATAAATAAATAAATAAATAAATAGAAATAAAAGAAATAGCAGATACTATGAAAGGAAAAAAAATTGTTCAAAGAGCAGGAACAACTGGGATGAAGGAAAGAAGCAAAGAAAGAAGGGGAAAAATACACAAGCCTGCGCGCGCGCACGTGCGCGCGCATACACACACACACACACACACACACACACACACACACGACAGCTTGGATAATGGTACCGCTGATTTCTACTAAACTATTGAAAGAAATAGTTAATGTTTTTTTTCTTTTTAAGTTTTTGACCAGTTCTTTTAACCAGTTTTTCGTGCTTATATCTGCTAATCTGAACAACTGATTTGAAGACAACCGTTGTTGGATTCCTGGCATTTTGTTTAGCAAAATTCTGTATTGTTTCTAATGGGGTTTTTTTTTAACTATTTTTAATCTCTTTTAAAATTAATAATGCAATAGCCCATTCCTTGGTTCAACGGTGGCATTTACTTTTCCAAAATATCATTTTTCACAGCAGACCAAGGAACAGCGTACCTGGAAGGCAGGCCAAGTTCACGTGAGACTCACAGTGGTCCCTTCATACTTTTATATTCACCTCACCATGAGCCTGGCTCCTTCTCCAAACAAGCCCGTGTCCTTCAATGCATTCTGCCCTCCAGTCTATTTGGCTCCGTAATTGCTTTAGTTATTCTTCTCTGTTGCTGGGACAAATACCCGACACTCAAAATGAAGGAAGGAAAGGTTTATTTAGTTCACAGTTACTGGAGGTTTCAGTCCATGCTTGGCTGGCTCCAAGGCAGAGAGGCACATGGCAGAGGGCAGCCGTTCTTGGCGGTGGAATAGCAAAGGAGGAGTAACGGCACCGATGGCAACAGAGAGCAAGTCTGTCTTTCTGTCTCCCTTATGTTACCTTCAGGCTGTCTGCCTCGCTGGGCGTAGCACTCACATCCATAATCCCAGCAGTACTCAGACTCATAATCCCAGTGAATCATGAGTTAATCACAAGCTTTAGAAGTTCACCCCAAGAGTGTCTGGGGGGGGGGGGGACAGCTAGACACAAACCATAGCAGGTATTGATACTGTCATGCCCCCTTTTTCTCTTTTTCTTTTTTTTTTTCTCCCCTCCCCGCCGAATTTAGGACAGGTTCCACAGAGTCTACAGGTTTCACTACGTAGATCAGACTCGTAGTGATCCTCCTGTTTTCAGCTTCCCAAGTGCTGGGATTGCAGGTGCACACCACGACGCCCAGTCTCCATCGCTGTCTCAGCGTGTCGCGGGGGCGGGGCCAGCTCCGCCCGCCAGAATTCGAAACCAGCTCGGCCTAAGCAGGCCTTTTTCTCTTAATGTTACGTAGATGCTATAAACCTTTAATGGAGCTTTGCTCGTCCCTTTTTTGTTTTTTGTTTTGTTTTGCTTTGCTGTCTTATAAAGTTTCAATTTTTTTAGGCTTTCACAGAAAGCAAAATGGCCAAACAATGGCCGTGACTCGTCCCGAAGGCTGTCTTATAAAGTTATTTTGTGGCATTTTTAAACAGCATACAGTTGGGCTTGGAGTTTTGATCTGAAGTAATAAAATGCTCTAGTCGCCAATTTAAAATTTAAAGAAATAGTAAGAGTGCCTTGAGTAGGACATTTTAAGGCATCTTTACTTACCAATATATAATAATGATAAATATATAATATTTGCTTAACAATATATAAACTAATATGTTGGTTCTTATGACTTCTAGACAAGGTTTGTCTCTTTCATTTTTCTTCTCTTTTATTTTATGTATTATGTTTCTATTTGTTCTTTTCACATTTTGAAGTTTAAATTCATCTTGATTCTGCTCATGGTTGCTGTGAAAATTCAAGCATATTCAAATGCTTTTCTGTCTCGTTATAAAATGTCAACTACCAAACAGTACGTCTTAAATTGTCCCTGAGCAAGTTGCTAAAACTCAGCACCTGCCGCTGCCTCTCCTCCTGCCCCATCCCCCATCCTTCTGAGTTCGGTGGATCTGGGAGGGGGCTCAGCCCACGGACTTTGCCCGCAGCCCACAGACCCCATGTCACAGCTCCGCTCCAGAGCTCTGGTTCTCACCGCACAGAGGCAGCTGTAGGAGCTCTCCCCTGCTGGCAGTTTTGATTATCCCTGTTGTGGTCTGGTGTTCTACTGGCATCTCGGGGACAGCAATCAGAAATGTTATGCCACGCATAGGATGGAGTCTCCCGCAAAGGGTTTTCCAGCCCAAAATGTGACAGGATTGAGACTGAACAGCTCTGCTTGACAGATTTTGCAGCTTTTATGGCTGTGTTAAATTAATATTACTAGTCATGCTTAAGTTACTTTTATTGCCCATGTTTTCACATCCTCACTTGGAAATCTAAATGCTACACATACCATTAGGCTGGCTAGGGTGTGATTTGAGTGATCATTTTCCATGTAGAGTCGGTGGAGAGGAGGAACCGCTCTTCTCTAAACCCCAAGGCAGGACCTGTCCTCTGCTCCCCCTCGCAGGGTTGGTGCCCTCGTATGCACCGGCTGCTGATGGATCACTCCCTGACTCCACAGAACTACTTTGCCAGCACCTGTTTTCCCCATACATTTGCACACTTTATACCTCTGCTTGTTAATTTCCTTATCTTGCTAATTTCTTTCTTATCTATCTTGGCATATCTTATATACATTACCTTTGTTTTTGTTTTTTTTTAAAGAATTATTTCATTTTAATTTATTTTCTTCCTGTTTCAGAACTTTTGTTTATTTATTTTTATGGCCGGCTCAGCCTGCCCTGAGGGCAGGGCTGGCGCAGCATGTGGTGCCAGGGATCAAACCGTGGTCTCTGCAGCCACCCAAGCTTTCCCAAGCGGGCGCTTTAGACCACTGAGCCATCCTGCCAGGCTCCGCATTACCTTTGTTTAATACACATACTACAAATATTTAATCTATGATATTTAAGACAGCGTTGATGGCTTACTCATGTTTCCAATGTGTTAGGCTCAGAAGGTTTTTCTTTCTTTTTAATTTTTTTTCATTTTTTTCCCTTCACTTTGCTTGAAGGTCTTTCTCCGTCTAATATTTTCCTAATTGTCTCAAGTTGTGTTTTTATATACGATCATTTTAACTTGTCCAGATTTATTTTGGTGTTTATTACAAAATACTCTCCAGTTATTAAACAGTGCATCCTTTACGCTTTAATTTAACTTCACCTTCAGGCCAAGGATATAGCTCAGCAACATAACCACTTGTCTGGCAAGCATAAGGTCCTGAGTTCAATCCCTGTACTGAAAAATAAATAAATAAATAAATAAATAAATGAGGGGGCTTGCCAGATAGCACAGTTGGCTCAAGCACATGATTTGGCCAACTCTCTCAGGCACCATGGACCCCAACATGGAGCATGAGGCCTGCCCTTAAGTCAGCCTTGCCCAGCCAAAAATGAATGAATGAATGAATGAATGGGTGAATGGATGAATGAATGAAATGCCACCTTTGTCAAGTACTAAATACGACTGGATTCTGGTGCTTATATCTTATTTCATTAAATCTAATCTCTCATTTTAATTATTTGGGCCACACATATTTTTCTATCTATTCGCCTTCACTATAATTGCTTTGAACAACCATCTTTTAAAATTTTCTTACACATTATTTTTTTAAGGAACACTGGAGTAATTTTGTGCAGCTTCAAAAATATATCCCTTAGGATTCCCGACTGAAATTGTGCACTTCCAAATATGGAATTACTGCAGTCCTAGAAATCTGTGATACAGCTCCAATCTCTATTCTTCCACAGTTTTTATGTTGTCATCCTTTCCTCTGAACTGTAGAATTTCTCAAATTTACCTTTTCCTTCACTAATCTGATTTTCTATATCATCTACCTCTCTCATGAGGCAGTAGTCTTGGATTTAATAATTCTCTGCTGTTCTTAACGAAATCTGTACTGACATCAAGGCGCTTCTTTGCAGGGACTTTGGTTGTACTTCACAGATTCAATCAGGAACTAGCGAAGCCCACGTTCTTCTTCCTACTCCTAGCTGCAGTCCATTTGGGTGGAAAGTATCAGTTCTCACTTTGCAGGACGCTGCCCAACTTTTCTGAGGTCTGGGGCCTAGGCTCTAGGATCATCTTCCCAAAAGAACACTGCCACACACATATGTCAGACCTACAGAAGGAAGATGTGTAAATCTGGTATTTGACTTTACCTGTTCAAAAATTCAGGGGAAAGTGCTAGAATCCAAGAGGCACTCACAGTGTACAGTCACCTCCTTCCCTTGTGCTTTGATCTGAGATAACCAAGCAGGACCTTCCTGGTCTACTGCTGCCCCCATGAGAAGTCCACAGCCCTGTCCTGTGGTACGAGCCATTGGGGCCCCGCATAGCCCAGAGTCTCCACTGCAGTGGGCACCTCCTCCAGAGGCACTGATGGAATTAAAACACTTCTCCACAGGGCCTGGCTGGTGGAGTGACAGGCATAGACCAGCTCTCCCAAGTCCCTGCCCATCTGCAAGGACAAGGAAGAAGTGCAAACTGCTAAACCAGCACCACCCTGCTGCCCAGGCTGGGTGAAGGTTTCTCTCTATATATCCTTAGTTCTCCCTGTGGAAGCTGGGGACCAGGTGTGGATGAGATTTTGATCATCCATGTCCAGACACATAAGGATGCATTTACTTAACTTCAGTCGTTACAAAGAGCACATTTTCAGGATAGATATAATATAAGGAATGAATATTAACATAAAATATACAATCTATAAGGAATTATAAGATTGGCTTACAGTAGTCAGCCAGAGTCAGATGAGGAAGCATGCAGAGGGCGTCTACATGCTCCGGACTGAAGAATTCAGTCCTAAGGTCTGAACTTCACTGCAGCACTCCGTGTAAGTCTTTATCCATTGGCTGATGGGTCTGCAATGGAAGACTGAACTATCTGTAATGGACACTGAAGAGTCTGTGACAGATAGCGAAAGATCCAAGCTGGAGGCTGAAGAGTCTGCGCTGCAAGCCAGACAATGAAGTCCAGGCTGAATGCAAAGACTGAAGCTTCTCTGACAAAGTGATGTCTTCACTCCTTCCTCAGCCCTTTAAAAAGTCTCATTGTGCTCAGTCATTCTGATGTGGGCCCATTGTGCCCTAGGGTGGAACCAATCATACCCCAGGATGGGCCCTTGATCCCACTCTAGGGAGGAGCCAGTCATATCCTAGGCAGGCCCTGGTCACGCTCCAGGGAGGAACCAATTGTACCCTAGGGCAGGGTTCCCACCAACAGGGAACCAGGCTACTGAGTCATCCAGCCAAGTTGACATGATGTATCAACCACTACAACTGATATTGTCATTGAAAAGATGTCCTCATAAAACCTCTAGAGCTATTTGACTTGAAGTACAGCTCTCTCTATTCAAAAGATGTGTAACTTGCTTAAGCAACCTTAATCCATGCTAATATTAGTCATTTATAGAATAAATCCAATGAAGCAGTTGAAGAAGGGGTACAAAGAAACTCAACAAGGATGTAGTCACTCTTGGAGCAAGTTCTCAGTTTACATGCTTCTTATGTATTTATGAATGAGCTTTAGGAATGAGCTTTGTAAAGTCAATTTAAAACCAGGCATGCCTATAATCCCAGCACTCAGGAGGCTGAGGCAGGAGAATCACAAGTTTGAGGCTATCCTGGACTATATAGTGATCATCAATTTAAAAAGCAAGACATTAAAAGTTGTTTGATGTCAGGAGTTTGGGGATAGCACTTTCTGATTTAGGATGAAGTTCTTAGAACTGGCATAAACTTGTATTCAGAATATGGTCAATCTCAGATCATCTCAGTGGAAGCCAGGATACTAGGAGCTCTTCCCTCAGAACCATGAGGACAGTTCAGAAAGCAGCTGGGAGCCAGAGGAAGAACCGCGGTGTCAAAGGTCCTGGGCAGAGTTTGTATAAAAGACGTCATAAAAACTGAGAGAGAAGAATGGCATGAAATCGGCACTGCCAGGCACGGTCAGATAGCTCAGCAGACTAAAGCACCTGCGTAGCCAGAGCCCATCAGCCCAGCTTCCATCCTCAGCATGCCATGCCAGCCCCGCCCCTGAGATGCGCTGGGATGATGATTGAGACTGGGCACGGTGATGTGTGCCTGTAATCCCAGCACTTGAGAGGCTGAAAACAGGAGGATCACTGAGAGTCCAATCTGCATAGCAAGATCACTACGCTAATCTCTAGTGTAGACACTGTACTAAAAATAAATTATATATATATATATATATATATATATATATATATATATATATATATACATGAAAAGGAAAGAAATCAACACTACCAGTGTGAACTTAAATGTGCAAGAGTGAAGAGGTTCCTTCCCCCAAGGAGACACGGGGCTGACAGGCCTGTTTCCCAAAACCCTTTTATGTCTCAGTTGCCCATCAAACATTCTTTGGATATTCTTTTTGGGAAAATGGGCCATCGCCTTCTATTTGAGTCATTTTTTCTTTGGGTAGGTTTGGTAGAACTTGTCATGAAATCTAAAACACTGTAATAGATTCTAAAAGTGTCCATTTTGTTTTATAACCAGCTCTCTTTATGACCTTTTAAAATGCCAAACTTGTGAACAATAAATATTTGGCTGTATGCAGTCCTCTTGTTTATTAGCAAGTTGAAAAATGTCGGCTGAAGTGAGGGTAGGGGGATGGGGAAAAAAGAAATAATTTACAACATATACAGGTACAAATTCTCTACGATGAATGTGATAATTATATTTAAAATGTACTAATAAAATATGATTTTAAAAAACAAGAGAAAAGAGAATTGTGACTCGCCTGTGGTGACTTCAGTTAAGAAATATGAAAGGTGATAGTTATTGGTTGTGCTGTTTAATTTTTGGCACTAGGAATAGGTGTGCACACTCACATGTGTATGTGTGTGTGTGCATGTGTGTGCATGCCACAGCAATGTTGTTCGAAATCCCCAAACTGAAATATCTCCCATATTTATCTGCAAGTAGGATTCAGGAGATCAAACGTGCAGCATCAAATAAAAAATACACAGGTAAAATAAAATAAAACATCTGCCTGGAGTCTCTATAAATTGTGTCTGTGTGGCCCAGAACTTCAGACAACCCCAGCCCTTAAGGAAACAAGGATCCTTTTTTTTGAATTCCAGTAAGTGGTTCCTTGCTCACGTCAAACTATTGCCTAAGGCTAAATTTTCCTCATGAGTCTACGACCAGTGTCCTCCTCCCATGTCCCTGCATGTCAGCTTCCACCAGTTATTCTTCATCATTCTCCCTGAGCATATGCAGATTTACCAACACTTTTTGCAATGCTTTTATTTACTATCATTCACTATTTGTTCTGGTATCCATTCCTCCCCCACCCCCCAGACTTCATTTTCCTTCTTGCTGAGCATATCCCTTGGTAGTTCTTTCAGTAAAGGTCTATAGCAAGTACATATTGGGGGCCCTTCTGTGTCTGAACATGTTCTTTTGTGTCACGTTCACTCTTAATAGCTTAGCTAAGAATAGAATTCTAGGCTTCCCTCTTGCGCATCAAGAGATGGGCAGCTATTTTCTACTTCTTAGGGATAGAGACTTCTTTCCTAGCTCCTGGGTTTATACTGAGACCCAGGATCCAACCCACACTGTGCATGGTGTTCGCATGACTACAACTCTTGTGAGGTTTGGAGGACTCCATTTGAACAACTTCACGCAGTACCAGGTACAACAGCATTGAGAATGCCAGACCTTGATGTTGCTGCCTTTCTTGTTGTCATCTTCTGGTCCTGGCTAATGATGAGATCCCCTCCTTGGTTTTGCACATGGTGATACAGCTAATAATATCTTTGCCTTAGTTCATTTTGTTTCTATAACAAAATACCTGAGTCCAAATCATTAATAAAGAATAGAAGTATATCTAGTCATAGTTCTGGGAGCACTGGCACCGACATCTGCTCAGCATATAGTGAGAGACTTCTTGGTACACCATACTGTAGCACAAAACACTGTGGTGAGATACAGAAAGCTTACTAGCCTGGGTCTCTCTTCCTTTCCCCAGGAAGCTTAAACACAGTGTAGAGCTGACTCATTTTTCTTCATTTAATCCTCATATTCATAGCATTTAACATGGCATCTTCAATAACAGGCACTCATTAAGCCTTTGTTAAATAAATAAACAAAAACACTTGATTAATCCATTGGTTGGGTAACCAACCAAGACTTGCAGGTTTCCTGCTGTGCCATATACACAGACATTCAAATAATATGACTGCAATTAAGGTAAGCATTATTCCTTTCTTTACAGTTGGACATTCTCACTGTGAGTGGCATAGGTTTTTCTAAGCTGGACATTTGCCTGCAAAACCGTTACTCCTACACTGAGGGCAGAATTTGTCTGAACAGCGTTTTCACCCAAAACACTGGATTTAGTTGTATGAACGATCTGTATAGGGCTTCCCAAAACACAATTATACGGACAATACAAATCTTATCTCCCTTTAGCCCACAAGTATTGGCAATGCAATTTGTACTGAGTTTATGGGAATGACTTTAGCTCCTTGGTTGTCTCTCCGTTTGTAGATAAATTATTATGTAAGGCAATGGCTCGTTTTCAACTTAGCATTGACACTGAACATGTGAAGCATGCAAAATATAACAATAAAAATAAAAATAAGCCCTTTGGTGAGTGAGCCTGCATTCTGGTTGATAGAAAAGACTGAACTTTCTGAAAGAGAATCATTTGACTCCTCTAACAAAGGATGTCCCTGACAGGGGACGATTTAATGTATCTTTCTAACATCAAAGTTTGAAAGTGAAACTGCTTTTCTTTCCAAATTTAAATCTATAAAAATCAGACCAGGCCTTGGCCAGATGGAAAGCTAATGAGAAGTGAGATAGGGACACTATTGCCTGTGGGCAGTGACTTGGGGTCCCCCAGACTCTTTCCATCTCTCATTATCCCTGCATCTGTGCAAAAGCCTGAAGCAACCCTTTGGGTTCAGTTAGGGTCAGCTCTAGAATGTTCCCTCAGTGCTGTCAAACACTCAGATGCAAGGCTTTTAGCAATGGTGAGGCTCACTGGATAACGAAGGTGTTGAGCTTCTCAGTGGGTTCATCTACTTGTGAGCTCAACAGCTAACTGTGCTAGGAAGGGATGGAACCTGGGAACAGATGGGCCAGTAGGGTGTACCTCAGCTAAGGTGGGCCTCAACTCTGCCTGCCCCTCTCTGCCTCCTGACTACCATGACATAAGCATCTTTCTTCCACCATGCTATCTCTGCATTTGAGCTTCCCAACTATGGACTGACACCCCTGAAATGATGAGCCAAAGTAAACCTCTCCTCCTTTATATTGCTGGTTTCCAGTCATCTGTCCCAGTGGTGAGAAAATGACCAAGACTAGTTCATTAACAGAAGTAATTTCAGTGATTCCAAATCTTTGTTGTTCTATGTAGAGCTCAAAATAATACATAATGAACTGTATAAAACCATTTCTGCTGTGGTGTTTTTCCTGAAGAAATTGATGTCAGACCTAATTGTAATTCTTTATCTACAAGTATTAATGAAAAGCTTCCCTTGAAATATATCAGTCCTTGGAAAGCTTGAAAATCCAAATGTCATATGTTATGGTTTATGTCTAGTTGTCCCCCCAAAGCCTCATGGAGTCATTGGGCAGGGACTTCTAGAGTTTGAGACTTGATCCATGATCCCTGGGATTATATGTTTTAGTACTGATGGGATTATGGGTGGAAGTACTTCTGGGATTATGGGTGTAGCCTAGGGCGGGAGCTAAGGTGGAGAGCCTGAACGTAATATAAAGAGAGACAGAGAGACAGACTGGAGCTCTAGCTGTTGCTGTTGCTCTGCTGCCGTGTTGGTTGGCTACCTCTGCCGCCATTTTGTTGCTGTTCCGCCGCCATG
>PVJA010010140.1:0-58342 GCA_004027025.1 Myocastor coypus
TTTTTACTGATGGGATTATGGGTGGAAGTACTTCTGGGATTATGGGTGTAGCCTAGGGCAGGAGCTAAGGCAGAGAGCCTGAATGTAATATAAAGAGAGACAGAGAGACAGACTGGAGCTCTAGCTGTTGCTGCTGCTCTGCTGCCCTGATTGACTGGCTGCCTCTGCTGCCATTTTGCTGCTGTTCTTCCTCCATGAACTGGATGCTCTCCACCCTGCTCCACTCAGCCTTGGGCTAGCTGAATATGGACTGAAACCTCTACGAACTGTGAGCTAAATAAACCTTTCCTTCCTTCATTTTGAGTGTCAGGTATTTGTCCCAGCAACGAGCAAAAAGTAACTAATACAGTTGCACACACAGGAATTCCACACCAACACTTGATCACCTGTCTCTACAGGTGACCCAGCAGCTTTCCAGAGAGTTCTGTGATCCACTTTTCTTTGAGCATCACCACAGCACCTTCTTCTACACTCCTTCTGACCAGTGCATTGCGGGATTCTTCTCTTATAAAGCTTATAAAGCTCTCATGTTTAGACATAAAAATTTATATGAGCACTTTAAATCCAGAAATACAACTTATTGATATCTCATTTTCTACTACATGATTTGGAAGCTAGTACACACTGGGTCACTTAATAAATATTTACTAAACTATTGATCCAATCAGTGAAGGTTTTGGTGTTTCTTTTCTGGCATCCTGTCTCAGGGAAGATCTCCACATCATGAGGGAACCAAATCCCCTCACAGAAATGAACTTTCCACCTTCAGTGTAGAAATACCACTTAGCACTCCAGAAGTCTGACTGAGGAGTCACTACTGTTAAGTTTGAAACAAGTGCTCTTCTCCAATGTATACATTTAATTAAAAGCATTGATAGATATTTTGCTTGTCATGGTGAAAAGAGAGTGCTATTTACTTCCTGTGACCTTAGAATGAAAATGATGAGTGCTAGGTTTTGTTTTAGATATGAAGTGTCCCTCAAAGACTCATGTACTGAAGACATGGTGCTCCATGCAGCACTATTCAAAGTAATTTAGAGATACTCCTTGCTCAGGAAGGCATTAATTAACTCTGTCAGTGGATTAACCCATTGATAACTTCAAGCTCAATAGGCTCATGAAAAGGCAGGCTTTAAGGGAACAAGGTGGCTTAGTGGGCTTTGAGAGCTATATCTTGTCTCCGGACACTTCCTCACTTCTTTCTCCCTCTCTCTGCTCCTGGATGACATAATATCAACCACTTTTCCTCACTGTGTTCTTTTCCTGCCCTAAAGCCAGCAGCCCCTGATGTGGAACTTTAAGACGTAATGAACATTCATTCCTTTCAGCAGTATGTGTCAGGCATTTTATCCTAGTGATAAGAAGGCAACTAGGACAGTGGGCAGCACATTTCCTGGCTCTGATATGTTCTCCAGATTATACTTAGTCCTGACAACTGCTTTCTATAGGAATTACACTTTCATCTTCTGGGCTCTTAAATGATATGCAATTCCAACATTATGGCTTTGGATTCTAAGATGAAGAAATAGAAACCTGTATGCTTGTCTTGCAAATCTTCTAGTGTGAGGCTAAGGTAAACTCTGCAACTCCCCTACTCACTTGACATGAATAGGACATAAGTTGACTGCAAGCTACATTTAAAATGAGAAACTTCAGAACACTCAGTCTGACTCACCTACATACAGACATCAATTCATGCTTTGTCCATTCTGATATGGACATTCAAGGACAACTAGATTCTAATTTATTAATCTACCTGCCCATGAAAATGGAAACCATCTAGGACAGTGGTTCTCAACCTTTCTAATGCTGTGACCCCACAATACAGTACCTCATGTTGTGGTGACCCCAAACCAAAAAGTAATTTTGGTGGCTACTTCAAAACTGTAGTTTTGCTACAGTTAATATTTCCGATGGCTTTAGGTGACCCCTGTGTATTGATTGTTTGACCCCCGCTGGGGTCGTGACCCACAGGTTGAGAACCGCTGATAGGAGGTTTGTCTTATTTAGCACTGCAGAGATGTCAGAAAACTGAATCTATTATTTGAACTTTATTCATTATGAAGGAAATAAAATCAGAGGTCTAAAATGTATCTATTAAAGGCATTTATAACGTCTTTTTCTGTCATAACAGAAATGAGTCAGTGGTGATGTTTTTAGAAATCAAAGAGTCAAGTGTACAAGATATCCTGTTGAGTATCTTTAGAAAGAAGGACCATTATATAAGGAAGAGAACAGACAGATCCCTCTCTAGAAAATACAATATAGCCACAAGAGACTGTGGCTATAACTTTGAACTAATTGTATCCTAGGGTTTGAAGTATCATCAACATTTCTGAAATTTAACTTTATAGAACTAACTTGATTAGTATTTGACTACTCAGCATGGAATATATTTTTCTATAACTTGAAAAGCTGTATAGAAAAATAAACATTTCCTATTTGCTATTAAGGACCATTGGGGGTAGTAGATATGACTACAATGAGAATTTAGCAATTTATCCTCTGACTAAAGTCTTCATTCTAATTATATCTAGCCTTCCTTAATATAATACAGAATGGTCTAAAAAGTTAAGAAAAATCAAGATGTTTATCACTAAATTATAGCAACTGTAGTCAACACTTAAGTATTTCCTTCATGTAAAGAGATCTTTAAAAATTCTCTTAACCATCCGATTTCAGAAAATATAACATGTGTCAAATACTACTCTTTAGTTCATCAGCTAATACTGAGATTAGCCAGACTTCAGCATAAACAATAATACAAAAATGCCCAAGCAGAGAAAGAGTGCATTTTTATGGTGACATGCAAATAGAGAAAATGAGCTTCATTTAATCAGAATAATAAACAAATTCCACCTAGGGAATCTCACAGAGTAATTTGAGGTTGATTTTAGGAAATTCAGCCAAGGACTATAGTTCTATTTATTATTATTATTATTATTATTATTATTATTATTATTATTATTATTATTTTACTTACAAGACTTATAGACCATGGTCTCTGATGAATAATGTGCTAAGTGCAGCTGATGGACAACATAAAACTGATCACCAGCAAACTGAGTAAAAAATCAAGTGAAGATCAGCTGGGCGGGAAAGATGGGCAGAACATTCAGAACACGGTCTCTCGGAATGTAAGGTTGAATACCACATGGAAACTGCTATATTGAATGAAGCCGAAGACCATAAAAACTCAGAACGAGAAGTCTGGAGCACTGCCACAGAACATTCTTTATGCCTTACTGCTTGAGGAAGTCAGCTGATATTCTATAATGTGAAATACAGCAACCCCACTCCTGGACAAGAAACTAGATACTAGAATACAGAGAAGAAGGAAGAATTCTGGACAACCTTACAATCTAGGAAAAGAAGTATGGGGGATTGTTACAATGCTCACATGTTCTTCAGGGCCCAATTTAAATGATAACTAATTCATATAAAATAAAAAATTAACACTTCTAGAGAGAAAATCTTATTTGAAGTACTTAGGCATTTTGTTTTTGTTTTCTTAAAACAGCATGTAGTATTGTCACTTTTATTTTTATAATCTGTCATATTTTGTACATGGAGGCAAAGGCTCCCAGCACGGAAGTGCTGATGTTCACACAGTACACAGTGGGATGCAGCCGGGTACCTCATTCTCAACCCTGCACCATTCTACTCTGACTTTCCTGGGGCTGCAACTGCATGAAATTTCTTATTCTGTTAAAGTTCCAGAAGTAATTTCTGCTTGTTTTGTGCCCATCATATCTTTCCTTGAATTTAATTAAAGTTGTCTGACTGCTCATTGTACTATCTTAACTATTGTATAAACTTGTTGTAAAATGCTGTTGCCTCTGCTTAGCCTTTTGTTGCCTCCAGGAGCTGTTTGTTGATTGACCGATTGATTGATTGATTGATTGATTGATTGATTGATTTTTTTTTCAGAACTGGGGATTGAACTCAGGCCCTTGCATTTGCCAGGGAAATGCTTGCTCTCCTGAGCTATCTCCCCAGCTTCTCCAGGAGCTGTTTAAATGACCCGTATGCAGAACTCAGTAGATTTTGGCTGGGGGATACAATGAGAAGGGATAAAGGGTTGATGTTTGCAGTCACTCGCATGCAGTGGTCATCCACACTCCCAGCCACAAAAGACCCACTATGTCCAAAGAGAGGTGAGAGAGGGGCAGATTCAGCAGCACAATGGAAGCAGGACTTTTTTCCTTAGCTCCTCTTCCCCTGTCCTCAGTGAATTTAATGCAATACAGTAGTGGTCTTCATTGGGCTAGCTACATTTCCTGACATCCTGAGTTTCATAATAACTTTAAGGAAATTAGAAAAATGCTAGCCCAAATTGCTATTCTACAAAAGTTTTTGTAGAAGTCCATGGCACCTAAATTCAGTTTGCAAAGTGACACATTCTTGTTCCTATAGGCTATTTTAACTGAACACGCTCTTGCAGTCTAGTGTAACAATCTGATACTTGTATATAGTGTGCAAAGTTCAATTAGGCCTCCTCTAGTGCCTTCCTGGATTCATCTTACCTACCCTATTTACCTGAGAAAGGCAACCTAGTATGCGTTCCATGTGTACAACATGAAGAATGCTAAATTAGTCTCTTTACTTCCTTCTTGCGCAACCAACTTCGCTTCCTTTGCCCTAATTCACACAGAACTGCAGAGTTCCTTGGGCTTACATTTCAAGGACAGGTTCAATAGGCCTCCATATCCATTCCTCCTCTGGTACTAATCTGAGGATTGCTCAGTTTTTGAAATCCTTGGCAGTTGAAAAATTAAAATTACAGAAGAAAGATTTAACGCTAACCCTTCAAACTACAAAACGTTAAAAAATCTAAAAAACCTAAACCTTCATGCCCTAAAACTAGAGAACAATAGAATTGACAAGAATCTTGATTATCTCACATTTTAACCAGTTTTATTTCAAAGGAGGATATTTAAACTCAGAAAAAGATAATTTTATTCAAAAACACAAAAGAGAAAGAACCATGGATACATGAAACAATGTAAACAAATCTCAGAAAAATATGGTGATTGAAAGTATCCAGAGATAAAGAGTGAGACAAAGACAGAGAGACAGAGACAGACAAAGACAGAGAGACAAAGGCAGAGACACAGAGAAAGAGAGACAGATACAGATAGATACAGAGGATACATATGCATCCCATTAAATTCTACAATTGACTAATCAAAGCTATGATTATAGGAAACGGAGACTGGCTATAGTGAGGATAAAGTTTTGATCCAAAATGGATTAGGAGAAAGCCGGGCGTGATGGCTCACGCCTGTAATCCCAGCACTTGGGAGGCTGAGGCAGGAGGATCGGTGCGAGTTCGAGACCAGCCTGGGCTACAAAAGTGAGTGCAGGACCAGCCTCAACTGCATAGCGAGACCCTGTCTCAAAAAGACAAAAAAAAAAAAAAAAAAAAAGGATTAGGAGAATCTTTCGGGGCTATGAAAATGTTTTGCATCTTGATTGGACTGGGAGTTACATGACGAATAGAAATGTCAAAAATCTACCAAATGGCACACCTGAAAGGTGTGCACTTCTTTGCATATCAGTTGCACTTCAATAAATTTAAGACTAACTCTTAAAGGTATTTCCAGGTACAGTGTGCAGTAGGTAGGGTGGATTCTGGACCTCTATCCATCTTCCTGTTCACCATTCTCCTGGTTCTTTCCTTTCCTGATACAAACACATATCTCTCAATCAAGACAGGTAATGTTCTGCACTCTCTGTATCTGGTACTGTATCAAAATAAGTAGCATCATGAGAACATAAGAGGTATTCAGTAGGTCCACAATTAAATCTGAGACCTCACACATTCACTCAGACCCACTCTGGGGGCAGTTGTGACTCATGTACATTCCAAGTGAGAGAAAATAATGATTACAAGTATTTCAAAAAGGAAAAGGTGCAGTAGCCTGGGTTCAATCTCTGTTCTGTGGTGCCAGCCCCACCCCTAGGATGCTCTGAGATGGTGATTGAGAGTAGGGGTGGTGGTGCTTGCCTGTAATCTCAGCATTTGGGAGGCTGAAAACAGGAGAATCACTATGACTCCAGTCTGCATAGTGAGATCTTGCAGACCCTGTACTAAAAACACATTGAAGAGAAAAAAGGACAGGGTAAGAAATGAATGAGGTAAAGAATATTAGATGTTACCTATTGTTATGGTTTATGTCTAGTTGTCCCCCCAAAGCCTCATGGAGTCACTGGGCGGGGACTTCTAGAGTTTGAGACTTGATCCATGATCCCTGGGATTATAGGTTTTAGTACTGATGGGATTCTGGGTGGAAGTACTTCTGGGATTATGGGTGTAGCCTAGGGTGGGAGCTAAGGCGGAGAGCCTGAATGTAATATAAAGAGAGACAGAGAGACAGACTGTAGCTCGAGCTGTTGCTGTTGCTCTGCTGCCGTGTTGGTTGGCTGCCTCTGCCACCATTTTGTTGCTGTTCTGCCGCCATGAACTGGATGCTCTCCGCCCTGCTCCACTCAGCCTTGGGCCAGCCGAATATGGACTGAAACCTCTACGAATTGTGAGCTAAATAAACCTTTCCTTCCTTCATTTTGAGTGTTGAGTATTTGTCCCAGCAACGAGTAAAAAGTAACTAATACACCTATAATTCTAGAAATAATATGAAAAATTGCAAATACTCTCCATTTAGTTGTTTTCAAGTCTGTAAGAAACATAATTTAGGCATACACTGTAATTACAATGAGTCCCTATGTATGGCATGCAAGTGGAATTTAGAAAAAATAGACCTACTAAAATTGTCTGTACATTCATGTCATATATAGTAGGTAGTCTTTTCCCACTATCTTGGAAATTACTTTCTCTGTGGGGTGCTGTAGCTTCCAATAGTGAAACTGGACTCTATTTTCCTTATCTGAGACCACCTTTCTGAAATTTCTGGACAGCTCCCACAAGGATCAACTTGAGTATTTGGGCAACTAAAGATTGGACTGGGTAGAAACACACTTCAGCCTACAGGGCCTCTTGCCCTTGCTATTGCAGCCCTGCCTCATAGAACAGCATCTTGGAGTTCCAGGCTAAGAAGATATGGCTGGGGCCCTTTTTCCTGGGAGGAATCACTTTGTATGGCCACAGCTTTCCCACAGGACAGAGAACTAGTTTCAGATGCAGTTTTTACTCTTTGTATGATACTTTTCCGAGCAGATTGTAGGTTATACCCTTTTGGAAACCTCAGCTCTATTGTCAATACTTTCTTAAACCCTGTCCACTGATCTCCAGGTTTTACCAATAACACATATGTGTACAAAATGTGGAATCTAAAAATACATTGAATGCTTCAATTTAAAATCATTATTACAACAAAAGACATGTTGTCATTAATCCCCTTCAAAATATTTCTCCTCACTTTGAGCTCGTCATCCTTGTCACTCTGTGCAGCAATTCCAAGAGTTTCCTCTCTTGAGTGTTTGTCTTTCACTGGCTGCCATAATACTCTCAAGATATTTACCTTTCATGGTCATTTTGGTTTGAGGAAGATTCAGAAGCCACACAGTGCCAGATTTGGTGTGAAAAGTGGATGAGGATGCACCAAAGGGTTGTCATGAGCTGCCTGTTGGTTGGCAGCACTGAGCAATGCTATGGCTATGTTTTCTGTCACAGTGGAACGGACATGAAAGGGGACTTGAAGAGCTGCTTCCAAACAAGCAAAAATGACATGATGAGTATAAAGTGACAATGAGCATGCTGAGGGGATAAACAGCGATGTGTGTTCTAATAAATTTTAGGGCACACATGTTTAGTGTAGCAAATATAATTTTTAATGTAATAAATTTCTAAGTTTAAACATTCACCATGTATTTTTGGCACACCGCATATGTACACACACATTCAACAATCTTTTTCATAAAAGAAAAGCTTTTTATTACCTTAATACCAAAGTTCCAAGTCCTGTGAGTATCATAAACATTGGTTGATGCTAGTAAGCTGCACTGAAAATTCCATAAATAGTATCTATATTTTCAGTCTCTGTAGAAGAGCATGTATGATTTTGTTTGCTTGCCTGTTTGCAAGGAGAATCTTTCTTAGGTCTTTAAGCAGCTGTTATTTATTATTAAATATAAAAAGTATTCTGTGATTGGCATATTGTAAAAAAAAAAAAAAACCAAAACATTTATTATTGTCTACCTGTCAGATAATTCAGTAACACGCTGAATATGGAAACTAAATTCTAAAGGAGCTAAGCTACATATATTCCATACCTGAAAATTCGTCTGAACATCATTCATTCACTTTAGAAATAAATGAATAGAAGGGTAAAGTGAATATCATGATACCTTTGTCATACAATTCATTCCAGTTAGAGAAAACTACAGAAAAACCAAAGGATATCAACATTTTGTCATTTCACTCAAAGGAAAAAGCAAATTTGGAAATTAGTACCACTTGTAGGCCAGTCTGATTTATTCGCTTAGACACTTGTGCCTCATCTCCAATTCACTGAAGTATCAAAGTAAGTAATGACAACTTTTATGTCTTTTACTTCTGCATAATATAATGTCCTGAGGTTTGGAAGTTTCCCTAAGCTCAGATTTAAGTACATTAAGGGAGAATTGTTCATTAGTCTACGGTATAGATTCCTGTTCATTTAAATCTCATTTTAATCATTTGCACTAAGTGACAGGGTCAATCCCTTGGAAGCCCTGAAAAATCTACTAATAGGCCATTTCTTTATATGACAGTGTGTTTGCATTTCTAAACATTTAACTCATTGGGGAGTGAATATTTCTCTCACTATTTAACAGTAGAGAGAAATATGACTGCCATCATGCCTTTGAGACTTTTGGGGGAAAGAAAAGGAAAGGAAGGAAGAAAGGCTGCACCTGTGCCACTATAACTAACAGAATAATCATCACTTCATCAAGCGACTATGGCAATTATGATGGTCAGACAACCCAGCTTCTGTTCCTGGCTCTGGCAACCAATTATTTTTAAGGTCTTGGATAAGAAGTTTAATTTCTTTGAGACTCAATTGTCAAACTCATAAAATGGCAATAAGAACACATATGCCCAGTCAAGGGATGCTATGTATTGGAATACTGCTCTGAAGACCTTCTCATTCATCACTGGTATCCCAGATATACCTCAGCTACACCCTCATAGGCCCCAGCAGCTTTCAGAGGGGCTTAATTTCCATTGCCTTGGTCATCCTTGATAAGCAAAGTGGGTTGCTGCTTTGTGAAATGTGGCTTGAGGGCTAGGGATACAGTTCAGGGGGCAGGGTGATTCAAGTCCCGGTTTAAAAAAAAATAGAAAAAAGAGAAAGAAATATGACTTAAGATCTTCTTGATGAGACAGGGCAAATAGATTGCACACTGTATTAATTTATTCTATCTACCATTAAAATTCGCCACAAACTGGATGCCTCCAAATAGCAAAAATGGGGTCCGGCGGGATGGCTCAGTGGTCTAAAGTGCCTGCTTGGGAAAGCTTGGTGCGGCTTCAGGGACCACGGTTTGATCCTCGGCATCACATGCTGCGCCAGCCCTGCCCTCAGGGTGGGCTGAGCCAGCCATAAAAATAAGTGAATAAACAAACAAAGGTTCTGAAACAAGAAAAAAAAATTAAATTAAAAAGACAAAAATTCTAAAAAAAAAAAAAAAGCAAATAGCAAAAATGTATTCTCTCATAGAGAGAAGCCCAACCTCCAGAGGCCAGGAGTCTGAAATCCAAGGGTCAGCATATCACCTGTGTCCGGAGTCTCTCAGAAGAACATTTCTTGACTCTTGACTCTACAAATGACTTTTTTTTTTCTCCCTTTCCTTTCTTTTAGAGAGATACTAGACTCTAGGTCAAGACTTGCCCTAGATCCAGGAGGGCCTCCTTTCTCAAGTGTTGAGTGATATTCCCAAAGTCTTTACTGGTTTTCATTCTGAAGACATAAATTTAGGGCAGGCATTGGTCAACCCACTGAGAACAGCAAGCTGTCTGGGAACTGGGGTAGCCAGTGTGTGAGCCTGCATTCCCCACAGTGGGGAGGAGCCTCGGGGTGCTCCAAGGAAGCAGAGAGTGGGTGCACAAGCGTCATCGTCTCCTAGCTCTTCACGTCTTCATGACAGGGATGTGATTTAGGGACACTAAGTCCACATCAATGAACTCTTGGCAGCAAAGCCAGGAGCAAGAGCTCTGGAGGCACAGCACAGCGTTGTTTCCACTGCATGTTAAGAGTCTTTAGATCGTTTTATTACATGTAGTACTCTAAAGCCCAGAAACTTACCGACATTTATTTATGCTCATTTCATCAGTCAGGTAAAGATGGTTTAGTACAATTTGCCAACTTTCATTTCTAGCTCTGTAACTAAAATTAACTAACTTTTCAGTTAAGCAGGAAATAAAATATGGATACGATAAATTTAAAGGAAAAATACTCAAGATACTTAAAATGCCAAAGAGCTAGTGTAGCTGATGTGAATAAGGATATCAGAGGAAGCATAAGTTCAAGAAGAGGAATACTTCTAGGAAAAAAGAAAAACAAGTCATATCACTGGACAGAAGATGGGCCAATCCAACAAGAATGAATTTTAAAATCCTAAACTTAGGAGCATCTAATATTATATTTTAAATGTATATACTACATAAGTATATGCTATGTATACCTATATAGCATATACATGCTTTTAATATATATATGTATATATCACAATTAAAGAATTAAAAGGATATGTGGGCAAATAACATAGCTATGGTTGGTTTGTAGCCTCTTTCCACCGACAGAAAAACATAACAAAATTAAGCAACATCTTATCATATGAGAGCCACACAGTATGTCCTAATTAGTTTATAAGACAGTTTACCCAACTACTATAAACACACAAAACCATTCTTTTTTAGTGTACCTGAATTGTTACCCAAAGCAACCATATTCTCGCCTCTCAGAGGCAAATGTTGACAAATTTCAAATGAGTGGAGTCATTTAGAGGATGTTCTCTGTATACAATGAAATTCAGAAACAAATTATGTGCAAAAATATACACCATAGAAAAACCATCAAATGTTGGATTTTAAATGTAATATTTCTAAATAGCCGTAAGTATAAGAACAAATCACAATAAAAATTAGTAAGTATACTGAAATATCACATATTAAGACAGTTGGCATACTGAATGTAACTAGTGAAATGCAACTAATGCAAAATGTTGCGGACCATGTAGCACCCCAAACGCAAACATTAAAGGAAATTCTAAATGACTAATAATGCAGGTTTTTGCACTAGGAGTCCAAAAAGACAGCATAAGTTAAACCCAGTAGAATAGAAAGAGGAAAAATAAGTGGAATGCAAAATACACAAAATCAATGCTTTGCAAATCTTATTTTTAAAAAAGACTAATAAACTTCAAAAATATAATCAAACTAGGGAGGAGAAGATCTTAGCATGGTGCGCGGGGGGGAGGGAGAGGCTAAGTAACTTTGAGTTAAATTTCAGCCTGAACTACATAGTGAGACCTCAAAAAGACAAAAAGGGTGAAAAAAAGGTAGAAGAAATAATGTCAAGAACAAAAAATTACATAAGAACATTCAAATTAAAATTAGAGAATGCCATGGAAAACTTTGTGTAAATTCATTTTAAAATATAGGAAAAAAAGACAAATTTGCTGAAAAATAATTTATTAAAACTAACAGAGAAATAAGGGATATGAACAGTGCACTGTTAAAGCAAATTTCTAATATAAATGCTTGTCAAGATATATAAACTTCGTTAAATGTATCTGAAAACAATCCTGAGGCCAAGAATGACACAAGAATAGAAAGGGAGTCTAGGAAAATAGGGGAAAGAGATAGTGGTAACAGAGACGAGCTGGACTTCATTATCAATGCCCCCAAACAAATGGATTTGTTAAATATTGTAAATATTGATAATTTCTTCAAAATAGAAAGAGTGAAGCCAGAATGTCTGTTACTATTTTTCTTCAGCTTTATATCAGTGATCCTACACAACACAGAAATACACATTTTAAGGAATATCATAATTTGTCATTATTTTCAAGTGATATGACATTTTCTATTTTGCATAGAAAATCTTCAAATTTCTTATAGATAATTACAGTTCAAGTAAATTTACCAATGCCATTGGACACAAAGTTGATAAATAATCTGTACTACACAAGAAAAAATATTTAAAATAAAATAATTTCATTCATCCTGGCATCCAAAACAACACATCTCTGGAAATAAATCTAAAGAAAGATTTAAAAACTTCTATAGAGAAACCTGCAATACATTATTGGAAGACATTAAAGAATATATAGATATATGCTGACCTACGACCTTAATTGTGGATTAATAGATAAAAGTGTGAAGAATTTTTTTGGACACTATTAGGTAATTTCTTATCTGTTATTCCATTTAATTTTCACAGTTACATTTAAAATAAATGGTATTAATCCCATTATTTTTCACGAGAAAACTGAGACTCCAAAGGCTGATCCCCTGACAGCAACAGCTAAGCCAGGACCAACCACCAGAGTCCAACACACCTGCCCTTCCACTTTTGCTGCTGTCACCTTGCGCACACAGTTCACAACCCGGAACAGCCAGTACATAGCCAGGGGAGGTGTTTTGAAAATAGGGCACTATTACTTGAGTTGCTGTCATGTCAGAACTTTCAGCTGGGTGACTTCCAAGTTCTTCTATACTTATGCACATGTACAGAATAGTTTGGATAATTGTACTGTTGAGTTCTACTGCTCTATTGCCTTCAAACTTATTTTTCATTTCTTTTCTTCCTCTTAATTTCTTATAATTTTTCCCCTAATTGTGCAACTTCATATCTGGTAACCTTAACAACTAATTGGAAGGTAGCACTATATGATATATGATTTTTAGATTCTTATTACTTCAATGAAATTTTATAGACTTTTTTTTTTTATCATTTTGTAGTCTTTCAAAAATGAAATACTACTACTAATAATAATAATAGGGCACCACAACCAAAGTGGAGAGAGAAAGAGAGAGAGAGAGACACAGACAGACATACAGATAGAGACAGAGAGATACAGAGATAGAGACAAACAGAGAGACAGAGAAAGAATTTCTTCAGATTTTTCTTGTTAATGATCTAAATGGGGTTGCTTTCTCAAAAAATTATAAAAGTTCTTAACTTCCATAAAGTTGATTTTTCTGTCTGTTCTTTTATTATGGTTCTACTTAAGAATTCTCTGCTCATCCCTAGATTATGAAGATTGCTGTGCTACTATCTCAATGCTGTGTTGCTTTATCTCACAAACATAGTTATTTGACCCATGTGGTGATCATTTTAATGCATAGAAAGAGTGAGAATTCAAATGTCAAGGCTTTTTCTTCCCCAGTACCAATACCAATGGACTGAACATCTCTTACTGAAAAGATCACTGCTCCAAATCTTTTTCAATATATCACATTTTACATGTATGTGTGTGTGTCCTGCCTTACTCAGTGTTCTGGCTGAGCTCTCTCTCCCTGTCCTCCTGTATCTCCCTGCCTTACTCAGTGTTCTGGCTGAGCTCTCTCTCCCTGTCCTCCTGTATCTCCCCGCCTTACTCAGTGTTCTGGCTGAGCTCTCTCTCCCTGTCCTCCTGTATCTCGATGCAGTACTAGGGACTGGGTGCAGTGCTAGAGATTGGGTGCATTACTTCGTCTATTGGAGCCTTTGTTTTCTTGTCTGAGGTAATGGAATAATGCCATTTATTTAAAATGTTGCTGTGGGGATTAAATGAGATAGATAAAAAAATACTTAGTACAGGGTCTACCACATGAAGTTTTATATACCTAGCGAGACTTACATACTCCTAATGTCGGCATATTAATTATTAAATTTATGCTACTGTTTCCCTAATTATTAAAAAGCAATAAATACATTCTCCCAAAAGATCATAAATAATTTACTGTTGTGACTGCCTATGTGTGCACATTAGCTACATGTTAATTGCAATGTGTATAGATCCTCATACATTATTATTAGAGAGATGATGAAAATAGGCTATTTGAGAGGTATAGCATTCAGCAGTACTAGCAATCAACACAAGTACTCTGGGTTTTGTATAGCAATCAAGGCAAATCTTTCAGGAAAGAATTATCTTGATAAATGTTGCCTGGGGTGCAGCAGGGTGAAAGCAGCCAGGAGACCGACACTGAGTGACTAGATAACACAGCTCTGAGGTACTCACCCCAGACTTAAACTTCTTCACCCGAGCCAGGTTCCCCAGGTCCTGTGTTTTTACAAAACAGCTTTCTTATCTGAAATATCCCCCCTCAGAAGGTTACCTCAAAATGGTTACTCAGGTTTTGAAATCACCCATTAATTTCATCAGAAACGTTTATTAGGAAAACCCTAATATGCTTCAAAGGTCCTGCTAGGGACCAGAGACATAAGACTGCACACAGTCCAATCTTGGCCTCCCTTCATGAGTTCAGCCTCTGCTCCAGTGCTGCAAAGCCACTTGCACTGCTCCTTCCCCGTCTCCAGGGAATGGGTGGACACATGGTGCCAGACAACAGCCTGTCCCTTCCCTTGGCTCTCACTCCAGCATGGGAGGTGCTGCCTGAAAAAAAGGACTGCAGTTCTTTACCTTTTCTTCCTTTGAGCACAACTTAAAGTCTGCCATGTAGTGGGAGCTCAACATGTTGGATGTAACCATACATTATTCATGAGACTCACACATGGTCAAATCCATTAAGTGATTTTTTATGAATATTAAAGAAATAAAAACAATGACACCTTTTTGAAAGGGCCTTTTCTTTTGTTATTTTATTAGTATTTTACTAGTATCAGGTCCTTTAAAAATGCTCATAATTGGAAGAGTATTTAGTGATTTTTAAAGGGATGCATAGTACAAACATAGACAAAATGATATCTGGTTAGTCTTTTCCAGGTTAAAATCATAAGAATCTTTGAGTTAAAATTAAATGAGCTTCCCTTTAATTGTCAACAGCTCTGCATATAAAGGAACAAGTCATTTATATCAGGGGATTTCTTAAATTTTTATAACAATTGGCAATTCTCATCTAGAAGAAAGGAAGAAGAGGAATTCAACAAATTTAACTATGGAAGAGCATCTGGTAATTCTACAAATAGGAGTAACACTTTATTTAAATACTTAGTATAGCTCTAAAAGTGTCCTCATGACCAGAAAAGTGTTCAGATTTATGCGGGAAAAAATGGAAACAACAAAACTGCCATCATTTAAGCGGTGCTAGATTGGATTCTGGAAGCTTAAATAGCACAAGCACGGAGGGAACTTTGGACATCATATGATGGCCAACCTTTTGGCCATCTTCCCCGCAACGCTGTAAAGAAGGACCGGAGCTGAGAACAGGGAATACCTACTTGGTCTGGTGCTTGGACCCTTTCAGGTGCGCGTGGTATTGTTCTATGGAGTTTAGGGAGACACTGCAGATGGTGCATCTGTAAGTACGCCGCAGACCTGTGGATGACAGACACACATGGTTAGCTGCCTTCCTCGCCAGCTATCTGCCTGAAGTTCAAGCACAAAATCCACAAGGACTTCAGTGCACCCCACGAGCCACACTTCACCTAGCTTCTAGAGCTCAGCTCAGGGGACCTTCAGTAAAAAGGCGAGTGGATAGGAGCAGCCTGCTTTACTTAAGACATCTTACTTACAGAAGCAGACTTCTTTCAATAGAAACAAAATGTTTCTGGGTATTTTATAGCTCTGAGAGGCTTTCTCCTTTTGCTGTAAGGCATGTAGACATAGCTGCCAATCACCTGTGCAGTGAAAATGGGCCATCAGTGGAAATCTTTATCCATACTCCTTTCTCATTTGCTCCCACAGCAGAACTGGAAGCACAACTTTAGACCTTATTTATTTAGGATTTTCTTCTATAATTATCTTGTTTGATGTAAATACCCCATTGAAGTCATACCTTATATCAGACAATTTACAAGAATATATAGGCATTTTCCTATTGATTTAATTAATTAAGATGAAATCACTGAACTAGCACAATAAATTCCAAGATCACTATGCTGCTCTTTGCTTTCAAGGAGTTTAGTAAAAAAAAATTCATTATGTTACATTACTAACTCTTCTATAGAAAAACTTATGCAGCAAAGTAGCTTTAAACAAATAACTTTAAAGTTAGGTTACAGCTCAGAGACCAACAAGGAAACATGTTCATTCATCTAATGTGTTACTTTAGAGTTCAGAGTAAAGAAAAATCAGACATGATCTTCAACTTTGGAAGTGTGCCTTGGATCCATCATCCTGCTTCTATAACCTGGAGGAAGCCAGATCACTCCTTCCTGTCTCTAGTTTCTTTATCCATAAGATGAAAACAAGCTGATCCTAACAGCAATGTTGCTACAATAAGTAAGAGAATAAGACCTACGCACATGCTTGGCAAGTGACAACGATTGTTACTAGCTTTGTCATGGAATTTTGTTCTTACCAATGTAGAAACCAGGATATTAAACAGCTGTTGCATGTTTTATAATTAGTAAATTGTATTTTCCTTCTAAGAGCAAAGTTCTCCTTTTTTTTTTCCCAAGAAGGAAATAATGTACTGCAATGGGAAGGGCTTTGTTACTTGCTGCCTATGTCACTTTAGTCCAATTATTTCACTTCTCTAGGTTTGAGCTTCTTTACAGTTTGGACAAAGTTCATAGGTGAGAAATGACATCTATGTGACAATCTAGTATCCAAAAATTAATCATTGTAAGTTAGCTATTGTAACTATTTTTAAGTGATGCAAGTACAGAGTGCCTTATGTCCTTGGGTCCAAGTTGAAGTCTTGTGCTGAAATCCGAAGATACAGAGGGCAATGTTCACGCACATTAAAAATGTGAGCAAATGGAGCCCCGTCCCAAGAAGTGCAAAGGAAGTGATCAAAGACCAGGGCATTCCACCTTTCACTGACAAATTGGCAGCAGACTCCAGGCTATAAAGACACTAGAGAAGGTAGTGATAAGTAGGGGGTCACTAAAGAAAGCTGTGCTGCACTGCACATGCTCTTCTCCCTCACCTGAACCCTACTCAGAGGGACAGGGTGAGTCACTTTGTGTGTCTGCTGCCTGCCTCACTGTGGTAGACGCTGGCACCACTGCCTTGCAAGATGCAAAGGGCGGAAGACTGGCTTGTTAGCATCTACGATGGCAGAGTACAACAGCTGGCAGGATTGGGCATTTTCAAAGCTTTCCAGATCAAAGATAAATAATAGTCCTGTCCCCCTCCCCAGACGATGAAAGCTGCTGCTTTGGTAGTTCCTCGGATGTCACTCAAGAGGACCAACTGAAGTAAGGGCACAGAGCCTCTTAAAAAACATGTCATGGCAAATCCCACTCCAAAGTATTACTAATACGAGCCAATGATGATAATAACAAGAAACCTCTGTATCCAGATGCTGGACATGCTTGGCTGGACATCTCAGTGTTTCAAGTGGTGTCAGATGAGATCAAGTCATGGGGAGTTTTTGACAAAGTCATGGAAACCCCCAGGAGAAGCAAGAGGTGGTAACGTGTCCCTCAGCAGCAGCCACATGTGCTGGGCAGTGCCTGTCATGGGAACTATCCTTTCACAAGGCTTTTCTATCTCCCACTTTGCATCCCTTAGCCCTGAAGGAACCAGAGGCAACTACAGAGTAAAATGTAAAGAAGTAAAAGTTCCAGAAGACAAGCACAACCGCAGGCAGAGTAAAGTAGAGAGATCTGCCAACATGGCTTTCTCAGGGCAAGCAGGCAGCCCTAACAAGAGCTGTGCTGGACAGGACAATAACAAATGCATGAAAATTTGTGAGCTATTTCAAATAGATTGCTCTGTCTTGGATATATTAATAAAGGAAGTGGAGACTTTTTATTATCTATGAATAAATAAAAGACTCTACTATTTGAAAATGAAAATACATGAAGTAATATAACTCTTATCCCAAGGTGGGAACACAGGAACTCACTGGACTCAACTTAAATGGGCCATAGAGGAGAATGATAAAGTTTCTTTTGTCCATCCTGGAGGGTCCTGCTTACTGAATGGTACTGTGTAGCCAAATTTGCTTTTACATGTCTAAC
This sequence comes from Myocastor coypus, assembly GCA_004027025.1. NCBI lineage: Eukaryota > Metazoa > Chordata > Mammalia > Rodentia > Myocastoridae > Myocastor > Myocastor coypus. The sequence continues at coordinate 18,027 of PVJA010010140.1, forward strand.
AGGAGCAAAAAGCCGAGCTTCCTGGAGACTTTCATACTATGATAGCCTGACACACATTGTAGAAAAGCCTGTTTGAAGTTTAAGTGGAGTCATCAGTATACAGATGAACTCATTTTTGTTTACAATACATAAGTGAGCACTGACATACAGATGGTTCCATAAAAGTTCATTTAACAGAAAGTAGGAGCACTTGCAGTGATGTGCTAGGCATAGCATTTGACCTAGCACATACAAAGAAGTAAATTTAATTATGGAAGTAAAAGAAACAACAAGAAATCACAAGTATCTGGACCCAGAAATTCCCAGACACAGTTTCCAGTTCAGTCATAGACCAGAGACCTACTGAATATCCCCACCAGTTCAGGAATGCCCTTCCGCCTTCCAAGAATGGATGAGCCTCCTGTAACAGCATAGCACACAGAGGCCTGGACTTGACCTGCAGAGACTGATTCTGTGGACTTTGTACTGGGTACAGAAATGGAGAAGTTCTGGACCACGACCCCGCTCCAAAGACACACTCCTGCTTTAAAAAGAACTCTCCCTCTTGCTTCTTTAGGAGAACTTGAAAGTGTCAGAAGAATGCTGGGCACTAAGATATAAATAAATAAGCAAATAAAAGAAAACTATTCCATAGAAAGGAGTTGTGCTTGCATTGCCTTTCAGTTTCACAGGTGGAAATGACGCAGAGAGATTAGTGTGGTCTGCACATCCAGAGGCCATCAATTATCACAACCAGCATGGGGAAGCCAGAAGTTCTCTGAATGTTTACTCAGAGTTTATCCTTTCTGTTCTTTTATGCATGGAATCAAAATATGAAAACCAGCTTCAGGCATTACTCTCTCCAGAGTTCCTCATCAATCTTGTCATAATAAACAGTAAATACTGTTTCTATGAGTTCTCTTCAGACTACAGACTATCTGAAGGTCCCCCATGACAAATGGAGGTTCAGCTTGGCACTAGGCATAAATATTTATGTTTAAAATGGGCATTTTTAAGAAAACCAAAAAAAATCTTTAAAAAATATTCTGATCTGTTGTTTTCCAAGCCCACTCTTATGCTCTGCAGCCAAACAGAGGCGTGGGCAGGAAACACTTGGCAGCTTATTGAAAGGCAAACTACAGAGATCATAAACTGGAAAGGTCTTGCAGATAAGCAAGAACAAAGACAGAGAAGGAGCAAAGGAAATCTCCCCCTCACAAGGCACAGTGTCCTTGGTGGAAATGTAGTGCTTCATTAATACTCAGTTGAAATCATAATTAGTTCAAAATTATATGCCTCTTTTTTTGCCTTAGGGAACAAGAGAATCTTATTGTTAAGCTTAAAATGTTATTTTTTTTTACTCTTTTTACTTTTAGCCCAGTAATATATGGAGGGTATCCTAAAACCTTTACAGGCTTAAAGTTTGTTTCTGTAGGACTGCAGAGTATGTGTTAGAAAATACAGTCTCTGCTGCAAGGAGCTAGCAGACTCTGACTGAAGAGAGACGACCTATCTAGTAGCAGAAAGTGCTCAGAGGACCACTGCAGGCACCAGAGTGGGTAGATAGAGACCTTATGGGAACAAGAAGAGGAGACTGCTGCTAACTCAGAAGATTAGGAAAAGCTTCTTAATGATGCATTGCTTTTGTATTTATGTTTTCCAGCACAATGCTTATAAAACAGATGGTTCTGGAGAATTTACCACAGTGTGACTACTCAACATGTCTTTTGAGGTGCTTTGACTTTGGTCTCCTCCATTCTACATTAGAGAAACATCGCTGAGCCTTTATTATAGTGCAAGGTATTTTGGTGAGTGCCAAGAAGATAGAAGACATTAAGACCAAGCATCTCTTTTTATGGAGCTAGACAGGAAGACAAATAAGAAACAATCAACAAAGCCTGAGAAAGTGTTGCACTGGAAGTGAGCATGGCAGTGAGAGAGAGAGTAGGAAAAAAAGTGGTCTTCTTTGGCCAACAGGGTTTTCTGGAGAGTACAAAATAAAGCTGAGGATAACAAGTAGCTAGTGATTTGAAGATCTTGTTAGAAGGTGGCCTGAAGAGCATAAATGGTGAGCACACGAGGTAGAAGTTGCTATGGGATGGAATTGTATGAGGAAGAAAAGGCGGCATAGGAAAAGCAAACAACAACAACAATAATGTAGTTGAAAGACAAAAGCCTGAAATTCTATACCCAAGAAAAAATATGCTAACGTCAAAAGCAGACTAACAGTCACAGCCAATAAAAATATTTCCAGCAATGTGTACTGAAAAAATGCTGCCTAAAGTTCTTCAAGATGAAAAAAAAAAGCACTGTATATAAATTCAAATCTATAGAAAAGACCAAGAGCACTGGAAATGAGATATGTGGAAATAAATCTTTAAAATTTCCTCTTTGTTTGAGGACTGGATATAAAACCAAATTATAACACTGTATTGTGTATTGCATTGATTATAATGTATGTACATGTAAAGTATGATAACAAAACACAAGAATGATCTGGACGACACCAAATCATTGCATGTTATGTGAAATAGTACAATAGTAATTCTAAATAGTGATAATTTGAGGATGCAGATAATTCAGTATAATCTCTTAGAACAACTAGTAAATAAATACAATGATAAAAAGTATTAAAATGCTTTATAAATCCATGATAAAAATCAGAAAATATAAAATGCAACAATAAGCAGTACTTGATTATCTCACAAGAGTCAAAAAGGAGGAACAGAAAAATAGAAAACTGAACAAATAGAAAAATGATAAAGCTAAATTCAATCACATTAGTAATTGTACTGCATGAGAATGGATTAAACTTTCAAAAGATTAAAATTATCAATCTGGTTATCAAACCAATATCTAAATATGCATGATGTCAAAAGTTGTGCTTTGTCTAGCGTATGTTCAAAGTACAGGGCAAAACAAATTCAATCCTGAAAAGATGTTTCACCAGAGGAGAAGAAGGTATTTTATGAGGAGAGAATTCCTCAGGCGAACATAACTCCATATTACAAAAGATAAGAACTAATGATAAAATCATAAAAACTGACAAAACTAAATAAAGAAATAGGTAAAGCCAAAATAATAGGAAATTTAAAACTTAATCAGTACTTTTAGAAAAACAGGACAAAAAAACCCAGAGTCAGAGCAAAAGTATCAGCCATTTTATATTAACTGATATAAAACACTTTACTCAACAGCTGTGGAAAACATGACCTTTTTAAGTGTACGCAGGAAGAAAATCAATTTAAAGTGCATGATAATGAGCTATTAAACTATCTTATAAATTTCAAACAATTATATTATTTGAAAACTCAATCAAGTTAGAAATAAATAGCAATGAGATTTACCAGTGACCTAAAATACTTCCAAATAATTCATGATCAAAGAAACAATCCAAAGGAAAATTTAAAAATTTTTGAATGAATAATAAGGAATAACATATGAAAACCTTTGTTAAAACATTTTGTAGAAAGACAGTTACAATTTCACAGTAGAAATAATTAAAATTAGTGATCAAGCCAGGCACGCTGGTGTACACATATTATTCCAGCATTCAAGAGGCTGAGCAATTAAAATCAGTTTTGTCTACTAAGAAGTTCAGGGCCAGCCTGGAGTGGGGGAACAAGATTCTGCATCAAAAACAAACAAATGTAAGTAAATAAAAACAACAGGGACAACAGCTTTAACCCTAAGAAATAAAATAAGGCAAGAAAATTAAGACCAAGTCAAGAGGAAGAAAATAGCCATTCAAATAGCTTAAAGGATTAAAGCACATGCAATTGGTGCATGGGCCAGGAGTTTGCACCCCTAACTTGATGTGCTAGCCCTGCCCCTAGGGAAAGCTGAGATAGCAATTGTGACTAGGTGTGGTGGCACATGCCTGTAACCCCAGCTTTTAGAGACTGTAGACAGAGAGATCACGTTGAGTCTGATCTAGTAGTGAGACTCTGAACACCCTGTAGAACCTTCCCTAAAATACAAAAAAAAAAAAAAAAAAAAAAAAAAAAAAAAAAAAAAAAAAAAAAAAAAAAAGGGTAGGAAAATAATTAAGAGAAGAAATCAGTGAAATAGAAAACAAACTACAGAAAAAAAAAAAAAACCTAACAAAATAAAATGCTGCTTCTTAATAAAGACAAGATTAATAGAAATGTCCCTTCTTAACCAGCCTGTAGAAAGTTTACTAGAAAACACGAATGACCAAAACCAAAGAATAAACATCACCAGGAGCTCTACAGACATCTTAAAATGCCAGTGGAAATGTTTAATAAGTAGCTAGCAATATAGCTCAGCAGCACAGAGCCTGCCTGGCAAATTCGAGGTTGTGAGTTCAATTCCCAGCATGCACACATAAGAGTACACAATTTTATATTCAAATAGATTTCACGACACACATACAATAGACAGGTGCTTTTAAAATGCAACTTACTAGAAGTTAAGGCCAGATGGAACAGAAAATCAGTACAACCATGTATTAAAAGAATTATATTTGTAGTCATAACTACGTAAATAAAATAAAATATAAGAAAGAAGAGAAAGATTTAACTAAATCCAAAGGATTTCATTGGAGAATGTTGAATCTTATTAAATAATGTAGGATTACATACCAGTCTTGTGTAAAACCTTAGAAAAGAGGAAGAAAAAAAATATCCAGCAGATACAAAATACATTTCATAAATTTTAGCATCGCTCATGACCAAAATTCTCAGTAAAATTAAGAGGTCTTTAGTTGATAAAGACTATAAAGAACTTCAGCCAATGTTATATTAAATGGCACAGTAATAGGCAAGTGCTTATAAAAAAAGAAAAAAAGCTGAGAATGTCACTTTATGTTTTGGCATTACTTGTTCAAATATGGTACCTTGTGCATGTTAAATATTCATCTACCACGTGCCTGTTTATAATATACTTTCATGGTAATTTTAAGATGTCCATGGAATTAATATTGGTATCCATTCTTTGGTTCTGGTAATTTGATTTTTTTTCACTTTATGTATTTGATGCAGGGTCTCACTATACAGCTTGGACTAGCACTGGGATTATATGCATCTGTCACCATGCCAGACTCAGTTTCCAGCTCAGGGAGCCCTGAGGGTGGGGCTGGCATGGTATACAGGACCAGAAATCGAACCATGGTCACTACACTTGCCAAAACAGGCTCTTGTATCCTGATATAACTCCCCAGTCCTATTTTGAATTTTTAATAAATTGTACCAGGCTTACAAAGAAGTGACACTGATACCTATCTTTTCTAAGACCAGATTTTAGCTCAGTCACTTTTTATTTTTGTAGTTTGTATTTTCTATTGCATTGATTTTTTTTTCTCTGTATCATCTCTTTTCTCCTAGTTTAGGAATGTCACGTTTTTTTTCAGTACCAGAGACTGAACTCAGGACTTGTGCTTCCCAAGCAAGTGCTTATTCTGCTTAGCTATCTCCCTGGCCCTAGAAATGCCACTTTTATCATCTCTATCCAATACTGCACTGAAGAGTTTAGACAATGGTATCAGAAAAGACAGTATAAATCTATACTAAAGGTATGTAGAATGGAAGTGAAGTAAACTTTTTTCACTCATAAAAGATACAGTTTTTATATAAAAAATCTTAAGTGTTCTAGAAAATAACCAGAGTAAGTGAAATCAGTAAACTTACCCTATACAAGGCAAATGGATAAATGGCAATTATATTCTCCACAACTAATTAGAAAGATAATTTTACCCCTTTTGTAGTATTAAAAGTAATTTTAAAATATTAGGAATAAATATAACAAAAACTGTAAACTATACCTTTGAAAGGAATTAAGAAAATTACAAATACATTTGAAAAAAATTGAAATAAAGAATCAGTAGTGTTAAGATATCAGTTCTCCTGTAAATTCTTTGCAAACATATTAATCCCAAGAATATTTTAATAAAAATAGACATGAAACTTCTAAGAGCTTTGTTAAAATCAAAAGATCTAACAAAGAGACATAGTTCAGTTGTAGAGTGTCCTCTAAGCATGTGTGAGGTTCTGGGTTCTAATCTCATCACTGGTTACATGGGGGATCTATATTACAAAATGATTCAGAAAAAAAAGTTTGAGGACTCACACCTAAATATCTAAAGATGTGGTATAGAAGCTAACGCGACATTTATTGTGGCACTTTCAAACTTGCAGATTCAGCCTAGATGGCCACCAACAAAAGTGTGGATAAAGAAAATACGCGATGCTGGAGGTCCCCTTCGGGATGGGTGAACTAAGATGTTTGGTCTGAAGCAAATCTACTTTTCATCTTCAGGTTGCTTCCATTTACCTTAACAACTTGTCAGTTCATGAACTTACAGTTTTTCAAGGGATTTGAACGTGATGTGCCTGGAAGAAAAGTGATTCACAAACCTAGGGAGCAAGACAAACCTAGGAATGAAGATGTGAGGTGCAGATGTGGAAAGCCTTGAGCCACTTTGAGTAGAATTTTGGTCATCTTCTATCCATTCCACCTATGTTTATTTCTTCTAGCATGGCTACAGTGTTACACAGAAACCTCAGTGAACTGGAAATGTCACTGCAGACATTTATAATCCTCATTCACTCCCTAGAATTGCTGTCCTTTCACATTAAGGGAGTGTAAACTTAATATTGATACCTTGATAATCTCGAAACACTTGAATATTTATGTATGTTTCATACTCTAGTGTTTCTTAAAGCTGAAACTATTTTGAAGGATGATTAATAATATAAAAGTAAAGTCAATAAAATGTCTAGTTTGAATGATTTCTTTTTCTTTCATTTCTTATACATTCATTAATCAACATATCCAGAACATAGATTTTTCAACTTCCAGCATAAAAATAATAGCTAAAATTATGTTTTATATTACCTATATGTACTATAGGCATACTTTACACATTTACCTATTTATTTCTTCTCTGTCTCCAACATGATAGGGGCAAATACTATCATTATCCTGCTGCAGGATACATTGAATGATACATTGATGCTGATACAGGATACATTAAACAGATGAACTTGAGGAATCAAGCGGGAGCTGTCAAAAGAGAAAGTATATGGCTCACCCAGATGATAGTTATTGAGAAATCTAGATTGGAATCAGGCAATCCTCTTCTCAAACCTGAAATTTTGGGGAAAACCATTGATCTAGCCCATGATCCCATGGGGATATATGAATGTGCTCTCACATTAACAAGCAGACATTGTATTTATGTGTGCTCTAACACCACCATCAGCATGGGCTTCCTGGCAGCTGGGGCCTTTTCCACAAATACAACTGAGTTCTGCTTTGTGGCAGTAAGTCTTCAGCAAAACTCTATTTGCTTTCCATTAAGCACATCTAACTGAGTAAAACTACCATGCTCCCTGAGGCTCTGATGGACTGAAAGTTTACAGAGACTTGTATGGTGTATGTGATGGTATAGGTCATATTCCATGCAGTGTCACCATCTAGGCCCTCTCAGTGGCCTTTCCTTTTGCTCATGATGTCTTAAACTATAATTGTAAAACTAAAATGCTCTCATTGGTGTCAAGCAGAAACGCATAATCATACCTCTTGTCCTTGTTGATGTGCTTAAAGCTAAGAGAGACAGAGACAGAGACAGAGACAGAGACAGACAGACAGATAGACACAGAGAAAGAGAAAGAGAAAAAGAGACAGAAAGATAGAGACAGAGATAGACACAGAGAGAATTCTGACACTATAATTTACGCTAATATTGAAATTACTAATAATCAGTTCTTGTAACCCTTTCCCACAGAGGTTTTTTGACAAGACAAATTTTCATTTTCTCAAACTGTCTACTTGATCACTTGATATTATTGTTTGTCCCCAATAAATTCCATCTCTGTGCCTTTTCTATTCATGTAGAGGCAGCATATATAATGCACCTCATGTGTCCACTACAATTGGTTAGTGTTGGGAGCCCCAGATGTTCTGGAGAGATTATGCATCTTTTATTAACATCTGTTAGCTAAGTCTGTCCATGGTGAGTGGCAGTGTGTTAGATCCATGCTTTCTTATCTTACCTATCTAGCTTCAACATATTACACAGATTGTAGGGATGTCAGGGTAGGGAATAGACCAGAGTTAGAAGCATAGATGATATTGAGAGCCATGGGAGTTAGCTCACCTCCAGAGATTGTGTAAGGAAAAAGGAAAGCACCCAGGCTAGTGAGGGAGCAAGTGGTACTCCTAGGTGACAGATTGTTACTGGAGTGTGGTCTCCCCAGCACAGAAGGGGAGGCACAGGATAGAGCCACACCAACAGATATTCCAATGGCTAGTGATCTCCTATATGAAGCTTCATCCTGCACATATGGAGCAGGGGCCTTGTGTGGGAACTCCATAGATCTTGGAGGTCCAGAAGTGCAGGAGGCAGTGGGATATAGACCACCTCCAATCTGTCCTCTGCAGAGCAGTTTGCCCTCCTCAAGTTTACAGGTCTAGCTTTCCTGACTTCAGGCCATGAGGAGATGTGGAAGAAACAGCATTCTACAGACATCTCATCAGCTCCCTAATACATAAGGTCTTGTTTTACAATAAAATCCTTATTCTCCTTTAATCATGGAGGTTTACTCTTTTTACAAAACCCACTAGTACAGAATTTGCAATGTAAACAAATACAGGACAAGAAGACTTAAAAGAAAGGATGAAAAGGTTGTTGTCACCGTATTTAATCTTCAAAGCCACTTCATTAATATGATTAGCTCATCAGATCTAAAATCATGATGCAGTGACATCAATGTCACGGAAATAAGAAGTGGAAAAACTAGATCTGAACTCATTTCTGGTTTCAAACCTGGTTCTTAGTTACTGAGGCTTTCAAAACTGTGGAGAAGTAGGGCCAGCCAAATAGCTCAGTGAATCAAAATGCCTGCAAGCAGGTGCAGGGGCCAGGATTTGATCCCTGGGCCTGCTGTGCTGGACCCACCCCCAGGGTGCACTGGGATTGCAAAGGAGACTGGGCATGGTTGCACATGCCTATAATCCCAGCTCTTGGGAGGCTGTAAATAGGTGGATCACTATGAGTCTGATCCAGAGTGACACCCTAAACACCCTGTACCCACCTTCCTAAAACACAAAAGAAAAAAAAAAAAAAACTGAGGAAGTAATGAAATGTTCTAAAGCTTCCCCCCAAATCTTGTTGTGAAACTTCTCTGTCAAGTCACTTACTCAGAGCTTCTCTGGTTTAAAAGGTAGTCAGGAGTATGGGGTAAGTGCTGTAGTGATGGTGCCCTGCCTATGGCACCTGAGGCTCTGGGGAGGGGATCTGGGAAATGAGGGCTATTTGGGATTGTAGTTCTTGTAAGGATAATATGGCTGGCAGGGAGCTTGCCAGCATATTAAACCTTAGAATAGCAAAGTGAAAAGGCTCCACCTTCTAGTTAAGGATCAGAAAACCTCATAAAGTTTGCCACTGCCCATCTTAAGGAGCCTGGGTTATTGTATTGTTCCATATTATAGTCATTCTAGTCATTCTACCCTGCAGTCATTCTACCCTTAGCCTTCAGAATTCAACCCACAACCTGCAGGCATAGACACAGGGTACCAGTCAATTAAACAAAGAACACATACTTCTTGAAATAAGCCTTTCTCTATTTAAATAGTATATATATATATATATATATATATATATATATAGATATCAAGCTTTGAAAATTGAATCAAGAAGCAAATGGCTTTGCCTCTTCAAAAACTGTTTCCAAACAACCAAACAAACAAAACCTACAGATAGAGAATAAATCTATTCTCAATAATTAAAAGACAATTTGTGCCATGTTGGATACCTGTCCTAAGAAAAGCCTGGAGAATTGACACCTACTGTGAAAATTCAGAAGGGAGAGAGTAGTTCATCTCAATTTTTAAAGAGCCACTGTATTGGAAGTAGACTTAGATTGTTCTTCATGGAAAGAATATGTGATACATTTTTATCCTCAGAGCAAATCAGTCTCAATAAAAGCTTCACTTTAGTCATGGAGATGAACGTTATTATGAGAACTGCTGTTTGCAAACTACAAGAAACCCAAGCAATCAAACTGTTTTGTTTTGCCTTTTGTGATCTGAAAGTTAAGTGCCTTTAAAAAAAAATCATATATTAAATAACAACAAATGTGAGGAATACCTTCATGGTCTAGGTTTTATGATGATGTAAATGAAGATCCATAGAACGTGAGATGTGCTTTTCCCAGCACGTGCTCTGTCAGTGCCACGGAACTCAATGGATATAGCAAGCAAACACATTCCAAGGAAATTCCTTATGTGTAGTGTTGTCATAAAATGTATTTACCCTATGGTTCGTATTCTGATTATAGATTATTTTACACATGAAGTGGAACGGAGGCTAAACATGAAATTGTGGATCATGGCATGTGGTTAAATAGTAGGTTGTAGACTGTTACTCACTGGGGTGGTTGAAAGCAATGTCATGGGTGGGGCAGAACGATCAAGTCTTCATGCATACCTTCTGTCTCTGTTGCAGTGTGGTTTTCCCAGGCTAACTCGCATTTCCTACTAACAGGTAGATATTCTTGGTTCCTACTATGACTGGGCACTCGGCCAGAGGCCCGAATCCAGGCCCCTACTCCCTGAATTCATTTATTTGTATCCCATCAAAAATATGAGAAAGGCCCATAAAATGAAAAACTGAGCTTATTCATACTTTGGCCAAATTGAAAGGGCAACTAATCTGCATCCCTGTAACATACAAAAGTTCTGCAATCTGTAGAAGGGACAGAATGAAAGCCATAGAAAAGCACATGTAGATGTAGACAGGCTCTGTCCCACCAGAGGGCTCAGAAAATGTTAACATCTGGCTCTCTGGAAGCTCTTCGTGCCAGAACTAAGGGTGGAAGCTTCAGCTACTAGCCTAAGAAAGCTAAAGAAATGCTTTCTGTTTAAAAATCCTAATTTTAAAGATTAATTGAATATCTTGGCTTATAACTTACTTAAGTATGAATCCACAGTGGTGATAGCTCCACAGCTGTCAAACAATTACAGACTTTGGCATCACCACCTGTCTAGCTGAATTATGTAAGGGCTCAGTGATGGTTGCTCTACATCTTCAGCATTTACTGCTTCAGAGTTGTATTCACTGCCGCGCCCATTGAAGACCCAAGGAGGAAGAAGTATCACTGGGGATGACTTGCAAGAGACATAGTCCAACCAGAACACTAAATGTGAACAGCAAAATGATCTAATTGCCAGTATATTGTTGTAATCACTGAGAATAAATAGATCAGATTGTTCTGTTTCCTTCCATTATAACAAATCAGCTTGCAGGTGCATCTCAGGTAGCCAGGGCTTTATCTTGCCCCAACAGATAGTACACGGATTCTAGGTGAACTCCTCTATAGATCCTACTTCCCTGGAGAACCAGCCTTTTCGTAGAGCTATCTGGAACACTAGCAGTCTTCAAGACTCAATGGAAACATCTTTACAAGTAGAATTCCAGGCTTCACCACTTGGTTAAGGACAGGCTGGTGAAGATAGTGGCCTGGAGCACCTGGCATGACTGCAGCTGTTGGTCTTTCCCTGGGTAGCCTTGCATTGATAGCTGAGGCCTAGTGGCCCCAGGTAACTTGTCTAAGTGTCATTTTTCTTGGACACTTGATAAGAGACTTCTCAATTTACTGTGACTAGACCAGAGGCCCTGTCCATTTAAAGGAACTCACCTGATCTCACTCAGTTTGTTATGTAACAAAGTATTTACTCCATAAAACACTGGCAGAAATTATTCTAGTTCAGACAATGAAAACATTGTATAAAATCTATACAGTGAATCTAACTCATAGTCTCAAAACACTAAGGTCTGAAAGAAAGGAGAAACAAAGAAATGAATCCATACAACATTTTCAATAGACAAGCCCAAGATCTTACTCTGTTGATTCTATACTTGTTATTTAACTCTTCTGTATTTGTTTTCTAATCTATAAAATGGAGATAAAAATCGAATCTACACAGACAACTAAATGAGTAAATGTAAGCAAACAATATGGAAAAAAATAGTGAATGTAAACTTCAGTTAGTGCTAATGTTCTCCATAGATTGAACAAAAATACAGACCAAACACAAGTGTGGTGCATTTCACAAGAATTTAATATTCTAGAAAGAATACTCATTTTTTAGCATCTTCAAATGGATTCACATTATCCTGGCAGGCTGCCTTCCCTACAGGTGCTGTATATACGCATGCTTTGTTGGCAGGTCAAATGCTTCCATATCTGATAATCATCCTATGCATTTTCTTGGTATAGAGTTGAAAGGAAAATTAGCACTCTTCTTTATTTTTTGAAACTCTTTGAAAAAGAAGAAAAGGTGCATTTCATGAATGACTAGTGATGTGGAGCATTTCATATATAAATGGATGTACCTTGAACACATACTCATAAGTGAAATAAACCAGACCTACATGTGTAAATATCATATAATCACCCTAGACTAAAAACTCAAAAGAAATAATAAAAATGGAGAGGCATAGCACAGCCAAATGGAAATCAAAGACTTAAGGGTTAAAGAGCAAAGTGATTGGAAACAGAAAATAGAGGAAACACAGCAGGAGCAAAACTACACAATTATATGCACAGAATGAATTAGACAAGGGTCCTAAGAAACCTCAAAAGTTTTTTGACACTGATGATAGCAATATGTAACACTAAATCTATGATTGGAATGCCTGTCATTATGGTCTTTTAGATGTGTGCTACTTCCAATGTAATTTCAGTTACTGTTATGCACTCTCTCCAGTAAATGGTTGGTTTACAAGAAAACAAAAAAGGGTATTAAATGAGAGTAAGAGACTAGGAAAAATGCCAAAGCATGGATAGACTAAAAGTTGGTAGATGCATATATTTCTAAATATCTGTGTAAAAATGTATAGCTGCTTTTATCACATTCCATAGAGATTTATTAGAATATCAATGATTTAGGAGTTAGTTATTAATACTAACTCCAAGTTAAGTCTAAGATATTTGATATTCAGAAAGACAGTGATGGTCAGCTCAAACACCTATGTTTTAGAGTAATAATATCTCAGCCGGGCATGGTGGCACACGCCTGTAATCCCAGCACTCAGGAGGCTGAGGCAGGAAGATCGGTGCAAGTTTGAGACCAGCCTGGGCTACAAAAGTGAGCTCAAGGCCAGCCTGAACTGCACAGTGAGACCCTGTCTCAAAAAGACAAAAAAGTAGAGTAATAGTATCACTAAGTTTTTCTTCTAGAGGGCTAAGAATATAAGTTTACAGACCAAAAATTAGAGAAATAAGAACAGGGCTATAAAGATAGCCAATATTTTGGCCCTAGCCCTTCAAGGTCAGTGAGGACTCAGGACAGAACAGAACCTGTGTTGTAATGTCCTATAACTCAGTGGTTTCCCAAATTTTCTGTTCAAGGACTAAGGGACCACAGAAGAAAGGGACTGAAAGTAAGTAGTGTGCCTAAGGAGAGTCATCTAGACAGAAAATACTCTCTCGGGCTTTCATAGAGATCAAACTGGTCAAGCAGTGGCCATGACTCATCCAGATGGCTGACACTGACAACAGTTCTACAAAGCACTGCACATGGTTCCAAAGTAAATCCTGAGGGGATTTGACTAACCTTGAGACGTACAAAGAATATATGTTTTGTTGTACAGGTCTTGTTTTAAATTGCCCTTGGCCACAGAGAAGAAAAGCTTACACATGACACATAAAACTTAAGGATAGTTTGGTATGCTGAGCTGTAAAAGACTCAAATCAACAACTTCCAACATTACTAGTTTCACCAGTAGCACACTGCAAGTATGGAACATTTGACTATGTATACAACTACTTTCTCTCAGATCAAAGAGAGGAAATCTATTGTACCAATAATCATTAGAAAAATTTATCATGTCTACACCCTGTGTCCTGTATAACTATAATGAGGGCAATGATATGCACTGTATCAGCTATTGAAAATGTTCTACTAACATGTTTTGAAACTGTCACATTGTAATTTCCTATTAAAAGTAGTAAAAGAGAAAAGAAGAGGTGACATTACAAGAACTGCGTCTAAGAAAGCTATCTGAGCAGTGACTCTCAACATATTCTGCCCGCTTTGTTCTTAAATTGAGTGATGGAAACTATTGAATAGGTAACTAAGTTCATAAATTAGGTATAAAGTAAAAACAGAAGGATATATTTGAAGTAGTGCAATCACATCTCTTATTTGTAAGGAATATACTCAAGCATCCAATTGAAAGATTGTTTATCACTTTTTCGTCTTCTACCAATAGCCTCTGTTAACAGTGCCATTTGTTTTTTTAAATTTTTATTTTTATTACTTTTAATAAGAGATAACAATATGAGAGTTTCAAAATATGTTAGTAGCACATTCGCAATAGTTGAGACACTGCATATTGTTGTCCTCACAAATGTTCTATAGAGCACAGGGTGCAGACATGACATATTTTCTAATAAATATTGGTTCCAAAGGAAAAAAAAAAAGAAAGGGAAAAAAAGAAAAAGAAGAAGTTTTCTTCTCTTTGAACTAAAAGGAAGTAGTTGTATATATAGTCCAATGTTTCATAATTGCAGTGGGTTACCGGTGAAACTGGCAATGTTGAAGGGGGTTGATTTAAGCCTCTTACAACTCATCGTGCTACTCTAGCTCTGCGTTTTATGCCTCGTGATTAAGCTTTTCTGTTGGATGATCAAGTGTAAGCCAAAGCAAGACCTAAAAACTTTCATCATTTGTACTTTCCAGGGTCAAACTTCCTCAGGATTAACTTTGGAATCATATGCAGTTGTTTGTAGAAATGTTGTCAGTGTCAGCCATCGGGATGAGTCACGGCCAATGCTTGACCAGTTTGCTCTCTGAAAGCCTGAGAGAACATTTTCTCCCCAAGTTACTCTGCCTAGGCACACTGTACTTTACTTATCCCTTTCCTCTGAGGTCCCATAATCTCCTTGACCAGAAAATTTGGGAAGCCCCTGAGTTATAGGATGTTACAGCACAGGTTCACTTATGTCCTGTGTCCTCACTGACCTTGAGTGGCTAGAGCAAAAATGATGACTATCCTCATAGCCATTCTTTTTCTCCAATTTTTGGTCTGTTAACTGACATTCTCAACCTTCCAGCAGAAAAGTTTCATGATACAATTACTTCATAACATAGGTAATTGAGCTCAACCTCACTGCCTTTCTAAATATCATACATCTTAGACTTAGCTTGACATTGGCATTTTCCTTCCATCATTGATATTATAATAAATCTCTATAGATTGTGATAAAGGCAGTTACACATTTTTACACAGACATTTAGAAATCTAAGGATGTAAAAAAATTGTGGCCTGTCAAGCCTATGGTATTTTGCCTAGTCTCTTATTCTCAATTAACACCCTTTTTATCTTTTTGTTAACCAATCATTTACTTGAGAGAGAGTATAGCAGAAACTAAGTTTATGTCAGAAGCAGCACACATGTGGAAGTCCTGAATGACACGCATTCCAAGCATAGTTTTAGTGTTGCTTCAAAAATCTTTGTTATACCTTTCCATTTTTATTTCTTCTTTAGATTTCTTATACTAGGGAGACTATACGATAATTACAAATGTAGGTCTGGTTTATTTCACTTATGAGTATATGCTCAATATACATTCATTTATATACGAAGTCTTCCAGCTTATCATTCTTTATAGTTGAGTAATATTCCATTGTATAAAATTACCGCATCTTTTTTAACCATTCTTCAATTGATGGACATTTTGCTTGCTTGCAAGATTTGGCTACTACAAATAGGGCTGCTATAAACATAGGTGCACAGATATCGCTATGGTATGATGTTTTCAGTTCTTTTGGGAAAATTCCCAGTAGGGGGATAGTTGGATTGAATGGGATTTCCAGTTCTAGTTTTTAAGAAGCCTCCATACAGCTTTCAATAATGATTGCACCAATCTGCATTCCCAGCAGCAGTGGAGAAGTGTTCCTTTTTCTTCACAGTCTCTCTAGCATTTGTTGCTGGTTGATTTCTCTATGATAGCCATTCTTTCTGGGGTGAGGTGATATCTAAGTGTTGTTTTAATTTGCATTTCACGGATGGCTAGCTATGTGGAGCATTTCTTCGTGTATTTATAGGCTTGCTGAATTTGTTTCTCTGAGAAGTCTGTGTTCATTCAGATATACTTTTTTGGATTGAGTCTTTGAATTTTGGGACCCTAATGGTTTTCAGTTCTTTATAGATTCTAGCTAGAATACCTTTGTTTGAGTTCTTCTTAGTTAAAATCTTTTTGAAATTTGTAGGCTGCCTTTTCACTCTGTTGATAATTTCTTTTTACGTGCAAAACTTCTTAGCTGGCGGAGGTCCCATTTGTTGATTGTTTCAAGTGTGAAGCGTGATTTGACTTTTGTCTATGAATTCTTTACCTACCCCAATGTCTTCAAGATTTCTCCCACTTACTGTTCCAGGAGACTTAATGTTTCTTTTTAATATTTAGATCTTTAATCCATTTCAACTTTAGTTTAGTGCATGGTGATAGACTAGGGTCAAGTTTTAGTTTTTGGCATGTAGAGAGCCAGTTTTTCCAGCACTATTGGTTAAAGGGGCTATCTTTCTTCCAGTAAGCGTGTTTGGCCCCTTTGTCAAAGATAAGGTGGCTGAGTGTGTTTGTATCTGCTTCTGCACCTTCTAATCTATTCCACTGATCCTCAGATCTTTTTTTTTTTTTTTTTTTTTTTTTGCCAGCACCATGCTGATTTTATTACTGTAGCTTTATAGTATAACTTTAGGTCAGGAAATGCAATTCCTCGTGCTTTACTTTTGTTGCCCAGAATTGTCTTTGCAACTCTGGGTCTTTTTTGGTTCCAAATAAATTCTAGGAGTGATTTCTCTAGGTCTGTGAAGTATGTTGATGGTATTTTGATAGGAATTGCATTAAATATGTATAATAATTTAGGGAGTATGGCCCTCTTCACAATGTTGGTTCTTCCTATCCAGGAGCAGGGAATATCTTTCCATTTTCTGAAATCTTCTAGGATCTCTTTTTTTCAGAGTATGATAGTTTTCATTGTAAATGTCTTTTACTTCAGTAGTTCAGTTGATTCCTAAGTATTTCATTTTCTTCAGTGCTATCATAAAAGGTACTGCTTCTCTTATTTCTCTCTCAGTGTGTTTGTTATCTGTGAACTGGAATGCTATTGACTTTTGTGTGTTAACTTTGTAGCCTGCTATGCTACTGAATGTGTGTATTAATTCCAGTAGCTTGTTGGTGGAGTTCTTTGGATCTTCCAAGTAGAATATGACATTTGCAAATAGCGATAGTTTTACTTATTCTTTACATATTAGTATTCCTTTTATTTCTCTTTCTTGTCTAATTACTATAGCTAATGATTCCAGAACTATATTAAATAGGAGTGGCGATAGGGGACATCCTTGTCTTATACCATATTTGAGAGTAACAGACTTCAGTTTTTCCCCATTAGAATTATGCTAGCTGTTGGATTGTTGTAGATGGCTTTTATCAGGTTGAGGTAGAGGCCCTCTTCTCCGATTTTCTGTAAGACTCTGAACATGAATGAGTGTTGCACTTTGTCAAAGGCCTTTTGGGCATCAATTGAGATGATCATGTGATTTTTGGTCTTGGCTCTATTGACATAGGGTATTGCATTTATAGATTTGCATATTTTGAACCATGTTTGCATCCCTGGAATGAATCCTACCTGGTCATGGTCTACAATCTTCTTGCTGATTTGTTGTATTCCAGTGGCAAGGATTTTACTGAAAATTGTTGCGTCTATGTTCATGAGAGAAATTGGTCTGTAGTTCTCTTTTGTAGTTGCGTCTCTTTCTGATTGTGGTATTAGTGTAATACTTGCCTCTAGGAATGATTTTTGAAGAATTGCTTTCTTTTCAATTTCATTGAAGAGTTTGAGGACTGTTGGGATTAAGTCTTCTTTAAATTTGTTGTAGAATTCAGTAGTAAATCCATCAGGTCCAGAACTTTTCTTTATCCGTAGGCTTTTTATTACATTTTTTATTCCATTGGCTGTTATTGGATGATTGAGAGTTCTAAAAAAAAAAAAAGAGAGAGTTCTAATATCTTCTTGATTGAGTTTGGGTAATTTGTACTTTTCTATGAATCTGTCCATTTCATCTGTGACTTCAATTCTGTGAGAATAAAACTCCTCAAAGTAGCTATTTACGATCCTCTGTATCTCTGCTGGGTCTGTATTAATTTCACCCTTTTCCTTCCTTATTGCTTGAAGTTGAATTCTTTCTTTCCTCTTTTTGATGAGGTTAGCTAGTGGCTTATCAATTTATTTAATCTTTGAAAGAACCAGCTTTTGAAATCACTAATTTTTGTATTGTTTTCTTTGTCTCAATTAAATTAATTTCTGCTCTAATCTTTATAATTTCTTCCCGTCTTTGGGCTTTAGATTTTGTTTGCTCTTCTGTTTCTAGTCAGTTTAGGTGCTGGGTAAGACAGTTTATTTGTTCCCGTTCTATTTTCTTAACGTGTGAGTTCAGAGATATAAATTTCCCTGAGAACTGATTTCATTGCATCCCACAAATTCCAGTAGGTTGTGTTTGAATTTTCATTAAATTATAAATTCCGTTTACTTTCTTGTTTAATTTCATCTGTAACCCACTGGTTGCTAAGAAGAGTGTCATTTTATTTCCATGTAATCCTGGAATTCCTATGATTTCTTTTGTTATTTATTTTCTGTTTGATTGCACTGTGGTCAGATAATATGCATGGGATAATTTCAGTTTTCTTGAATATACTTAAGCATGATCTGTGGACTAATATGTGATCTATTTTAGAAAATGTCTCATGTACAGCTGAAAAAAAATGTGTATTTTGAAGTGGTTAAGTGGACCACTCTGTGTATGTCCACTAAGTCCAGTTGTTCCAAATTCTGGTTCAGTTCTGCTACTACTTAGCTAATTTTTTGTCTGCTTCACCTATCTTTTTCAGATTTGGGTGTTAAGGTCTCCTGTTAAGATTGTGGCATTGGATATGAGATTTTTCATGTCCATTAAGGTTTGTTTTATATAACTTGCTGCTCTCGTGCATACATATTTATGAGTGTTACCTCTTCATCATGAATTTTTCCCCTAACCAATATGTAGTGGCCTTCTTTATTGCATTTGATCAATCTTGGTTTGAAGTTTAGACTATCTTCAAACAGGATTGCTATCCCTGCTTTTCTTGATGTGCTGGTGCTTGTAGTATTGTTTTCCAACTTTTAACTTTAAGCCTGTGGGTTTCTTTATGAATTAAGTGTGTTTCTTGTGTATAGCATATTGTTGGGCTTTGATTCCTTACCCACTTTGCAAGTCTACTTCTTTTAATTGGAGAATTGAGTCCATTTACATTGATGGTTATAATTGAAATGTATTGACTTATGATTGGCATGACTTTTATTTGCTACTGTTTACCACTTTTTCCTCCCACGTTTGTTTGGTTAGTGTATTTGGTGGGATCTTTCTGTTCTCATTTGTTGATTTCAGGTGGTTTTGCTCCCTCTCTAAAATATTTGTTAGAATACTGTGTAGTATTGGCTTTAATGTCATGAAATTCTTTAGTTGCTCCTTGTTGTGGAAATATTTCACTTCTCCCTCATACTTGAAGGAGAGTTTTGTCAGGTATAGTAGTCTGGGCTGAAATTTCTTTTCACGGAGGACTTGAAGCACTCTGCTCCATGCTCTTCTTGACTTCACAGTTTGCGAATTGAAATCCGCCGATATTCTGATGGTTTGTCCTTTACATGTGATGTTTCTTTTCTCTAGCAGCTTTTAGTATATTATTCTTTTGCTGCATTTCTGGTATCTTTACTATTATATGTCTGGGTGTGTTTTTAGTTGAGTTTATGTTATTTTGAGTTCTGTATGCTTCACTTACCTGCATGTTCAATTGCTTTCTCATATTTGGGAAGTTTTCTGCTATTACTTCTGCCCGTATTCTTTTTACATCATTTGTGTTGACTCTTTCTCGTTGATTCCTATTATTCTCACGTTGTTCATTTTTCCATCATCTTACAGATGTTCAATTGTTTTTCTGTCTCCTAGTTCTTTTTGTGAGATCCTTTCTCACCTTTTCACTAGCAATGACTATGTCTTCATGATCTGCGACTCTATCTTCACTTTCGTTCATACGGTCTTGCCAACTTGTGATTGAGATTTTATTTTCTTGTATATCTCTTTCAAACTGTTTCATGCAATCTATTTCTTTTCTATATTGCTCCATCACAGAATCCATCATTTTTCTATTCTCCTCTAATTTTTTTATCGATGTCTTCTTTAGTAGTATTGAAGTGTCTCATTATAGTTATCCTTTCTCTCTCCAGTTCAGAGATTATTTCTGTTCTGTTCTCTTTACCTTTCTGTAGTTGTTCCCCTACTTGCGATGCTATTAATGTAGACACATCTTTTTTAACTTCAGATATTATTTCTGCTCTGGTTTCCTCTATACGTTTCTCCAGTTGTTTTTCCACTTCATGCATTTCTTTTTTTTACTTCAGATGTTATCTCTGATCTGAGTTGCTCTGTATGTTTCTGCACTTATCTGTTTACCTCAGATGCTACCAATTCAGAGGTTTCATCTTCATGATTCCCATTTTCTTCCATGGTAGTGTTTCCTGTGTTTGATTTGAGTGGGCTCAGGCACTGAGATTACATCTTATTCCTTGTCGTTATCATTTTGTATGGAAGTGATCTCTGCACTTTGATGAAGTTATCCTGTTCGCATCTATGGGAGTGTGGTCTGGATCCCCCAAGTTGGTTCCCCTCCAGAAGTGCCTGGCTGCATGTCAGAGCTTGGGGGGCTGGCTGCTGTGAGGCCTTGTGGGTCAGGACTGTGGGTGGTGTTGGAGCTCTGGAGGTGAGGAGTCCTGGTATGCTCTCGGGCCAGATGGGTTGCCAGACAAGATGCCAGATGGGTTTGGGCCTAGACCTCCAGCAGGAGGAGTCAAAAAAAAGGGGAGGTGGCCAAGGGTCCTTACCGGGCATGCCAGAAGTGTTTGGGACCGAAAGTCAAGAAGCCCATTTGTTTTTGAGTGTTGTGTAGAGCACTGAGTGGGCACCTGCTTTTGGGAGTGTGATGACTTATTTTCCACTGTTCAGTGTGACTTTTTTTTTTTTTTTTTTTTTGTCTTTTTGAGACAGGGTCTCACTATGCAGTTGAGGCTGGCCTTGAGCTCACTTTTATAGCCCAGGTTGGTCTCGAACTCGCACCAATCCTCCTGCCTCAGCCTCCTGAGTGCTGGGATTACAGGCGTGAGCCACCACGCCTGGCTCAGTGTGACTTTTAAGTAGTCTTTGCTTCCTCCTAATTAGATTGTGTATATGTATGTGTGAATGTGTTGTTCAAGTACACACATATACATGTATATACTTGTATAAAACTTGTGAACTCCTATCTCACAGCCTAAATTTCTCTCACAGTCTTTCACAGGTAGGTATCTGTAGATCAGTCCACACAGTCCTCCACTCTGAACCTGAGCAACAGCAGGGCCTCTCATTTCCATATCCTACCAGATATGGAGGATGGTGATAGTGGAGTGCAAGAAATTGTGGCTTGGGTTGGAATCTCAGCTATGATATCTATTGGTCAAACAACCTTGGGCAAATCATTATCACTCCTAGTTCTAATTTTTTCTTTTATGGAGTAAAGAGAATAGATAATTACTAGGATGAGATGTTTTATGATTTAAGATTATAATTTATGTAGATATGGGCAGTGAAGAAAGGAAAGAAGGGAGGGAGGATGAGAAAGAGAGAGGAAGGAAGGGAGGTACCATAGTATTGGCTAATTCCTAGTGGTAGGAAGAGAGGTGGTGGCCTCCTAGAAGATGGCTAGGAGAACTGAGGTGGGCTGACTGTGTCTATACAAAGCAGGGCAGCTTAAGACCACAGAAGGACTTACAGGGTATTGGGTCATGGATATAAATCTGTTGTGCTGTGGATTACCTGAAAGCTTAAGAGGAAAGCACAGAAGCAGAGATGCTGCTGTGAAGGCCAGCTGCCAGAGCCCTATAGGGCACTAGACAGTAACAGGGATGTCAAAGGCATATCGTACTCCAAATAAGGTTAGATTATGCACCAGTAAAAACCAAGAGCAAGAGAAACTTCACTGTGAATGCTTGTATGTCTTCAAGCAAAAGATCTTTATCTTCTGCTCACAGCTACTCCCCCATTGTGCTCTGTGCTCCAGGCTGGTGTCAAAAAGTTATGATTTCATAATCATCCTCAAGCCCTTTGATAGTTCTATCCTATTCAGCAGCCTGTTATATTCTGATTCTTCAAAGTACAGTAGCAAGCCCTTCTTGCATTTTAAAACCTTGTTTTAAGTGTGGTAAAGTACTCATAAATGGAGTTTAGCATCTCACCCTTTTAAAGTGTTTGGCATATAAAACACACCGATTTTATATCCTACCTTCACCATCATCCAGCCAAAGGACTCCTCCTATCTTGCAAAACAAAAATGCTGTACCTATTAACCCTAACTTTCTACTCTCTTCTCCCTTCTGGACTCTGGCAATAGGTATTCCACGCTGCTATGAATTTGACTACTACAGAGCCTCACTAAGTGGAATTTCATAACATTCATTTTCTTTGTGTGTGACTATCTTATTTTACTTGGCATATTATCCTCAAAGCCCACATATATTAGTATTCTCTTTCTTTCAAGGTTGAATAGCATGTGTATGTGCACACCTTGTACTATTTGCACATTCATACACGATGGACACCTGGGCTGTTGCCACCTTTTGGATGTTGTGAATAATGCTGCTGTGAAATTTAGGGTACAGACATCTCTCTGAGTCCCCACTTCAGTTCTCTGGGATCTACACACAGAACTAAAAGCTCTCTATGAAATACACCCAGCATCTAGTCTTTCCCCTCCTTGTTACCACCCGAGGTCTCAGTCCTTACAGTCTGACATCCCACTGTACAGTCTCATCATCAACATGCCAATCAGAGCGACTCTGCTCCCATTCCAGCATGGTGCTTTTCTCCAAAAGAGCCAAAGCCATGTGGGGGTCCATGAATGCTCGCTCTGCTTGGACATCCCCTGCCTCTACTCAGTGCCTCCTATGCTCCCTTAAACACTACTGCTGCATGGCTGTACCCTGGCTGCTGCTCTGCCCATACATCCTGGGTGCGTTCAGGGACTAGCACCTCCTCAGCGAGCTTTCTCTGCACGGCTCCCACTGAACTTCAGAGCTCTACCCTACTAACTTTTCTTAGCTTCTCTCTCCACGGCCTTAGCAGAATGTGATAGAGTACATATACATTATTATTTTAGTTCTGTATATGCTACATTAAAAGCTTACAGCCAAAAATGCTGATATTTTTGTCTTTTCTTGAGTCTCATAACCCTCAGCCACATATAAGTACTCAATAAATGTTCACATGGAGGTGTTGATGACCTCATGAAATCACCATTAGAAGCCAGGCAGATAAGTGGAACTTTGAAGAAATGCATGCTTCACTCTTAGAGAATTTTGGGATTGGGGAACTCATCAAAGTATTATTTGTTGTCTGCTGGTGATCTAAGGCCAACGATAGCAGCAGAAAAGGAGCCTCTGGACTAACTGCCTCGCCACTCTGCCACTCTAAGCTCCCTGCCCACAAAGTAGAACTCAATGTGTGGAAGAGTGTGTGAACTTGTTACATTCCTTGAGTTTTATGACATTGGATTATAGCACAGTTTGGGGAAAAAGTACGCATACAACATAATTTGGCTTTCATATGCCGATATATGTCTGCTTTTCTTAGTTTGATGTGAAAGGAATGCTTAATGTAAATCTTTATAAAGGGGATAATAAATCTATTTTGAGATGCCCTGGGAAAATTTATAAAAAATAAAATAAAATAACAGTGCTTGAGTTCAGTGAGACAGAATTTCCACAACCAGAAAGTGCTTCCTTGATGTTGCAACCAACAGTTTCTGAGTAGAACTATATCTTGGACTTCAGATTGCTACCTTGTTTTTCTGATCAGTTAACATGAATTAATACGATTTAGTCAATAGTGTATGCATGAAGGGGTGTCAGCCAATAAAAAATAATATGTAACATGTAAACAGGCCTAGTAAACGAAGCAGATTTTCTGAACTTTTACACATGTCTGGTAATGTCCTCTGTTGTGTAACATTTTTGAAATGAAATCTCAGGGTTCCAGATTCTCTCATGGTAAGTTTTCCTCTTTTTCTCACTTTTATTCCTCATGCACTATAGTTATTTAACACCATTGCTTCTGGAGATACTTGGTTATGAACCTTGGAAAACAAGGAATATCTAATTTACTTACATATTTCCAACATAGGTTCTGGCATATAATAGATATTTAATGTAGGATTATAATTAAAATTAAGTAAAACTAGAATTGCTAAACACACATATTCATACAATGATGTGTAAACACACACGTGTACATATATAAGAATATGCAAAAATTTGGAAAGCTTCTTTTCCTCGGTAAAATTGGAAAGGTTCAAAAAGTAGAGCTTCCTAGTATATAAGGAATCATTACATTAAAGATGTGCTCAACTCTACCACTGTGGAAATCAGTGTTGAGATTCACTTAAAAAAATAATAAAGCTAGGTAGAATACCGTATTGCTCTTTTGCTAAAGGGAAAACAATGAGAGCAGGGTGCAGGAAGATGCAGCAGAAATTCTCTTCTCTTTAACAAAAATAAATGAGCACCTCCTATGGTGACTTTACATCTCAGGGGAACATAAGCTTCCACCCAAGCTAAGAGTTGGAGTGCACCAAGGATTGCCTACTTATGTCGCTGTACAGTGTCTTGAGTGTGACTTTCCTTAGTGCTGGACTGAAGGACAGGTGAAGGCTGGGATGAAGACATCTGGGAATCAGATGTATAAGATGGCATTGTAGCTCATTGGCAGAGACAGATTGGTTCCCCAGCCCCCATCCGCCTGAGTATGCAGCTCCCTTCTCTGTGCCTTCATGGTGTGCCATGCCTGAAGTACTACCTTCCCATCTTGGACAGTGATTATCTCCAGTGATCCTGTAGAGCTTGGTGCTGCTGATGCTCTGATCTATTCAATTTAGGATAGTCTGATCATTTTCCATTTACAACTCCACTAAACCATAACCTACTTCTCCGCAGCGAGAGCACTCTGAGTCGGCCTTTTACTTACTCTGACGCCTTCTTATTGGTCTGTACATTGTGTGGCTGTTTAATCAAACATGTGTGCAAGTAAATTGGGGGAGGTGAGATGTTCAGATGACAGACACAGCTCTTCTCAGTGTCATTTTCATAAATAGGGTGTACCAGGCACATCCCCAATGTTCACCTTTCTTTTTTAGGACAGTATTCAATAGATAATGAAGATAAAGTATCTCTTACATTCAGGTAGTGAATTTTTCTGACTTCTTTTCACTCTCTGTTTCTTGTACTAGGGAGATAATACAATGTCTATGTATGTGAGTCTGGTTTATTTCACTTGTGAGTATGGTCTCATTGCATCCATTCACCTATAAAAGCCTTGAGTTTGTCTTCCTTGATAGCCAAGTAATAGTCCATTTTATTAAAAGACCAGATCTCTTTCATCCATTCCTCAGCTGACATCTGAGGTTGCATCCAAGATTTAGCTATGACAAATAATGCTACTATAAACATGGGTGCATATATATATATATATATATATATATATATATATATATATATATATATGTATATCTGTGCTCTGATGTTTTCAATTCTTCTGGAAAAATACCCATAAAGGGAATAACTAGCTCAAATGAAACCTCTATCTTTATACTGTGTCAGCTCATGAGTTACATTTGAGGAGATCTTCCTTGTTCTACCTGAGCCCCAGAACCCCAAATCTATGACGATGAAGGTCACAGAAATTCTGTTTTAATAGACATAGCACAGATCGGGAACCCAATCTTTACCCTGATGTTGTGACACAGATCAGAGGCATGCATCACCTCTGACCCTTATTGCCATTAGGTGATTAATTAATGCACTACAATTATAAGCAGATTCTAATTAGTAAATTCTACATATTGTTTCAAGGATAAAAACAAATAAGCATGTCTTCCAGTAATGTCAGTATTTAAAAACAAGCAAAAGTCCAAACAATCAAAAAATTATTCCCACTGATTCTTGAGTTTAGACTTGGGCAGACATCTACCTTACAGAATAAAGCCAGTAAATTTAGAAAGTATTCACATATATGGGTAAATTAAGAGAGAATCAAAATGATTGATTGAATGCAGAAAACATGCCTGACTGTGTGTTTATCTTCCATCTTAGATTAAACTAGTAAACCTTTGTAAGCTTATTATGCCTTAGGTAGACATAATACTGAAAAGCAAAGAGGGCTTGTGTGAGGGAGCTCTGCAGCGTCAGCATTTCATCCCAAGAGGGGAAATCCAGAGACAATCACACCAAAACATCTTACTCAACTTTGTGATCATCCAAATCATCCACATTTTTTTTCATTGCATCTGCCAAGGAATCTTAATAGTCAGTTGGACTACTTAATGGAGAAAAGTGTCCTCTGATTCATTTGAATGAAAGCAGAAACAATTTCATTTATAAATGGTATGAATACAATGTAATTCTGGTATCCTTTCTATTTTGGAAAAGTGCATAATTTTACAGAGATATAAGAATTTGTTTTTCGTGCATTTGCCATGTTATTCTGGGTACTGTAAGTAAGAAGATGTGTGTACTTTTGAACCTGACATTGAGCCAAACTTGCTGGCTATATAAACAGTGCAAAAAGAGGGAGGAAGAGGAGAGTTGTTATGGTTTGTATCTAGTTGTGCCCCCAAAACTTCATGGAAATCAGGGGGCAGTCAAGCAGGGGGCTCAAGGGGCAGATCCAGACTAGCAGGGCCAGACAGGTGAGGAACCATTAAACTGACAGCATACACTTCCCCTGACCCCTAGGCTTGGTGGTTGGTCTTGGAGGTATGGAGTGGATCATCCTGGACACAGCAACACAGTGCCTTGTAATTACACAGTGCTATGTAATTCAGGCGGCTTTAAACTATGAAACCTCCTGTAATTGTGAGCTAACTAAACCTTTCCTTCACTAATCTTGTGCATCAGGTATTTGTCCCAGCAATGAGAGAGGAGTAACTAAAACAGGAGTAGAAAAGGTAGGCTGTGGGTGAAACCCAGGGAAGTCTTAGACTCAATGTTCTTTTACTCTTAAACTTGGAAGTCAGATATAACCTTTTGCATTTTAGTTGTTGATTTAGCCATGGGCATGATATTTGTAATGAAGTTTTCATCACTGCATAATAAATGGCATTTTCCACAAAGACTCAGAGTGACACAAGCACTTTCTTTGCGTTCGACAAACAAGATCTGGCTGTAATTGAAAAGTTTCTTTGCAAACACAAAATTTGTGATTTTTTTTTTTTACAGTGAAATCACTTGAAAGCAGTTCTAATGAACCATGCAATAGTTTGTTTGACTGTGCTCTTCATTTTACCATAAAATCGTAAGTATTCCACTCAAATGTTGAAAATGTATCCAGGATGAAAATACAGACCCAGCATGTCAGCTACAACATTATTTAGTTTGTGGTCCATTTAAAGTGCTTTGATGTGTCATTATTAATTAGGTCCACCTCAAAATTTTACATATTATCTGCGGGATGGTCTGATATCTAAATTTCACATTTCAATTTATTGTCTTATACATATAATCACATTTAGAGAGAACATTATTCTGTCCTCCACTCTTTCAATGGAGGATTTCCTTCTGTACAAAGGCATTGCATCATGTTCTTCCTCTGAGCACTAGTACAGAAGAATGGTAAAGATGCAAAGTAAAAGTTTTGAATGTTCAAATGGTGTCTCAACAGAGGTTGAAAATAAAATTTTACTATTTCAGTTTTATAGACAAGCTGCTTAAGTGCAGCTCTAAAAGTGGAAGAAGCAGGATCTGTGAGTCTCCCTGCAATCTAGAGAACTGTTTCTTCAGCAAGAATTTGTATGATGAGATCCTGTGGTCACAGCTGGAAGGAAGACATGCTGCAGCATAGAGGAGGTTTGTTGGCTCTCAAGTCAGACACACCTGAAATGCTTATCCCAGTGCTACAGGTTACTACCGAGTGAGCTTAAGACCCTCTTTCTAGGGGCTGGGGAGATAGCTCCGTGGCACAAGTGCCTGCCTGGAAAGTGCAAGGTCGTGAGTTTGAACCCCAGTCTCACCAAAAAAAAAAGACCCTCTTTCTTGCTTACCAGTATTCACATCACAGGGTTATTGTGGAGGAATTTAGAAGGAATAGATACAAAGCATCCAGCTCAGTTCATAATAGGGATACTCAATATCTGGACCTTCATATTTACTGCTTCTGCTTCCTGCTCGTAAGTATGTGTATACTAAACAGCTACTGCCCTTGCTCTGGGACTGTACTGCACAACCAAAGACCAACGCTGGATCAGCACCAATAATGGGCAGGAAATGAAGCTTCTATGCTGAGTAAATTACTAAGGACAGCCATGTAATTTTCAACTCACATCTTTGGCAACTGTCTGTGTTTCATTTCCTGCTACCCTTTTCCCACTCACACACATGATATCCAGTTTACAGAAGCTGGTCTTCATGGTCCTCTCCAAGCTCGCTTTTCTTCTGGTTCGCCTCACTGGTCTTCTCCACTTATAGAATTTAGTTACGAGCATTAGTGATTATGTTCTGCAACTCTTATGGCCATCCTTGCTTGTCAGTAACTACAAGCTCACATACCCGATGGCTAATTGACATCTCTACTTGGGTGACCTCAAGTTCAGTGTATCCAAAAGAGTCTTCACTGTCTCATGTTACTCAGTTCCCTTCTCTATCCTATACTCATTGTATCGCAGGTAATGTTTCTGCCCAATAATTTCAAGCTAGAAAGTCTTCATAATTTAGATGAGATAAATCAACTTTGTTTTATTTCCATCTACATTTATTACTTAACTCACATTTTCATTTTCATTTCCTTCTACCTTCTTACCCCACACCTGTGTATGCAATACACATCTTAGCCATCTTCTTGTATTTCATCTGGCCAGTTCTAGACTTGATGCTACCACCAGAAATCAGTAAGATACTTACCTAAGAGTCTAAGCCAGTTACTTCTGGCTTCTTTAGCCACTCTGAGCTTAGGCAAAGCATCCCAACCAGCATTCCAAGGGCTTGAATTAAGTATGAAAGTGTTTATCTTTTTTTTTTTTTTTTTTTTCAGCACTGTGGACTGAACTCACAACTTTGAACTTTCTAGGTAAGCATCTATTCTACTGAGCTATCCTCCCAGCCCTGAAAGTATTATCTTTCCATGAGGCAAGTTTTACCCTAGAGAAAATCAGGGAAGGAATGGATCTAGACAAAAGTGGTCTTTTCTTCATTCATGTGGGCTCCTTTAAAGCACATTTCATTAACACAGTCTAGGAGAATTCTACCAACTGAGCTGCAGCTGTGTAGGTTTTACAGCTCACTTTATAGGAAGCTAGCACATTAATACATCACATGGCATTGCTTCGCACACTTCTTTGTACTCATGGTATTTTCCTCTTTTTTTAAACCTGACTTTGCACTTTGCCAACATCAGCATTTAAATCCTTCCTCAAGGTCTGTTTCTTAGGACCTCATGACTAAGTACACCTCTGAATAGGATTTGATATGACGTTATATAGAAAGTTCTTTAAAATAAGAGACGAACCCTTGTCCTTTCACTGGTTCAAATACTAAAAGAAAATAAAAATGAATATTTGTATTTAAAGGTTATGGAAGAAAACTACAAAGTTTGGCTTTAGAATTTCTAACAGCAAGAGAGAAGAAGAGGCCTAGGAGATAGCTCAGGAGAATAAGTGACTGCCTGGCAAGTGCAAGGTCCTGAGTTCAGTCCCCAGTAACATACACACAAGTGCACACGCACGCACACACACACACACACACACACACACACACACACACACACACACACACCGAGTGAAGAAGAAAATATGATGGACTCACAAATGAATAACAATTAGAAGTAAATGTATCAAGGAAATCAAAACCTCGGCTGTTACTAAGTAGTTCTGAGCATGGGACAAGATTTCATTTCCTTGTTTGCATTTCTGGGAATTACTGCACAGTGCTAGCCACGTGCTCTACCACTGGGCTATATCCCAACTCCAGCTTTGGACAGAACTTTTCATCATGTCAGGTTGATTTTTTTGTTGTTGTTGTTTGCAGAACCAGGGATCAAACTCAGGACCTTGTACTTGCCAGGCAGGCACTTGTGCCCCTGAGCTATCTCCCCAGCCCCATGTCAGGATGATCTTTACATAAGAGTCTTACAACTTAAGTTGGCAGACCAAAAATTAAACAAAAAGAAGGGATACAAGTATAGCTAATATTTTTGCTCTAGCCCTTCCAGGTCAGTCAAGACACAGAACATAAAGAATCTGTACTGTAACAGCCTATAACTCTGTGGTGTTCCAAATTTCCTGCTTAAAGAGATTACAGGGCCACAGAGGAAAGTGATCAATGATGTACAGTGTGCCTAAGAGGAATCACCTAGAGAGAAAACATTCTCTCAGGCTTTCACAGAGAGTGAGTAGGTCAAGCAATGGCCATGATTCATCCAGATGGCTGACACTGACAAAAATTCTGCAAGCCACAGTACATGGTTTCAGAGTAAATACTGTGAAGACCTGACTGAACTTCTCAGATACAGCAGTTACATTTTTTTGTAATATATCTCTTGCTTTGTCTTGGTTTTAACTATCCAGCAGAGAAGTCTAACTATGAGGTATGAAAAGGAATATAATATTAATATACTGAATTGTAAAAGGCTCAAGTCAACAGTTTGTAATAATGCCAGATGAGCTGATAATCCATTACTCTTATGGATGATTAGATTATATATACAGCTACTTTCTCTTTGTGTAATGAAAAGAAAGATCTGTACTAAAGATAAGAAATCATATCTGTACCTTGCACTCTGAACAACTATAACAATATTCAATATATTAATTATTGTAATAAAATAAATAAGTAAAATGAAAAGACTCTTACAGTAATGTGAAAGATCATAGATTTTAAAATGTTTTTATAAAAAATTTATAATAACACACAATGCACTCATTTAGAAATTTTTCTTATAGTAGAATTCAGCAGAAGCAAAGCAAAATGTTAGAAATCAGGCTATAGTTCTTTTTTGCCAACAAGAAGTTTGTTAGAAAGGCACATGCCAACTCTTTAATCAGAGCCCTAAGAGTTTATGGGGGCGTATTTTGTATTGGGTGGATCCACTGCACACAAAAGCTTAAATAGTTTTCCTTTTCAACACTTGAAAGTAATGTTACATAGGAAATAGTTACAGTTTCAGTAACAGAGGCAAGTTCTCAAAGAATATTCTTTTTTTTTTTTTTTTTTTACCGCACCACTGAAATTTATGTTCTAATAAAATTATATACATATATATATATATATATATATATATATATATATGTATATATATATTTTTTTTTGCTGGATTATATTTTTTTACTGCTGTCAAAGAATATTCTTAATGTTATAGAAGTTTGAGTAACTAACCAATGGGCAGCATCTTTTGGCTGGCAGCAGTTATAAAATGTGCATAAAGCAAAAATGAAATGAAAAGTCATTGACTCACAATGTCTTCGCAGCAAATTTTGATGAGCTCCCTTGATGGTTATAATGATTTCAATAAATAAAACTTGTAACATGTATAATGTAAGTATTTAACAACGGAAGCAGGGTCTCACAACAAGCTTACAGTAAAATTTGGAGGAAAACCTATGCAACAATAGATTATACCATCAAGGATAAGATGATGTGCTATGAACTGAGCCCACAGATACCACAGATATTTATTGAATGAGCCAAGCCCTGGCAGGGCCCAAAGCCAGCAAAATGGTTTGACCTTTCTAACTGGAAGATTTTCCACACAAATGAATGAGTGAAGAATATAAGATTAAAAGAAAAATTATAACACATATAGCACAAATAAGGGCAATGAAATCTACCCTACTCTAATCTTTAAGAAGCATATGCATGCCAGGCTGGGGGTTGGAGCTGAAGTCACCACTGCTTTCTACATATTACAGACCATAGTTTCCTGCCATCAGTGCACATAGCTTGGCAAGTCTAGCGAATACTAGAAACAGTGATCTCAGAATATGACTTTCCACACTCAATATTTAGAGGTATTTGAAATTTCTAGTGCACTTACCATAAAATGGAAAATATTCTTCATCTTGAGGTATACAGAAAAATGTCAGGCAAGGCAATGGGCTCCTTGGTAATAGGGAGTCCCACAGAACCTGTCGGTATTTATATTCTACATCTTAGCTCTGAAAGACTAAACATTTACAAACAATTTTTTCCAAAGATCTTGGGAAAAACAAAATATAAATAGTACTCCATGACACCCAATATATTTCACAGGGTCTGACTGATACCCCATATGTAAAAAATGGAAACATGACTTGAATATCTTTTAAGTGGATAGAAGACGTGTTGTCAATTAGGTATTTCTTAGTATCATGTTTTTTATTCTCTCATACTTTTGAATGTAAGTTATCAGATCATATTGTTAAATGAAAGTTGAGGCTGACCAACCCAGGCCAGCACCCAGGGTATTTCCACTGAGTTATGCTCCCATGCGCCAGCCACCTGAACCTGGCCCCTGCCCGCCCAGGCTGACTTACTCGGGCCTGTGCCCAGGAGGGAACTGTCCACCAGCCTGTGCTCCCATGCCACCAGCCACCGGAACCAGGCACACCTGCTCCCACCCGCCCATGCTGACCAACCTGGGACTGCGCCCAGGCAAGACCTCTCCTCCGGTTTGTGCCCCAGCACCACCAGCCACCCAAACTCCAACTCAGCGTGCCCAAGCTGATAATCCCAGGCTGTGCCCAGCTTCAGCAGGAAGAAGCTGAGCACATCAGTCAGACCCAGCCAGGCACATCTGGAAGGGATCAAGACTGGCGGATCCAGACCCAAATTTCGATAGGCGCTAACTTCACCAAAGTGCAAAGTTCATACAAAATGACAGAAGGAGTAAGATGCAATCTCAGGTCCTGAGTCCACCCAGAACAAATACAGGAAACAGTACCATTGTAGATAACGGTAATCAGGCAGCTGAAATCTCTCAATTGGTAGCATCTGAAGTAGATAGACAAGTGAAAAAACATATAGAGGAACTCAGATCAAAGATAATATCTGAAGTAAAAAAGGAAATGCATAAATTAATAGAATCTGAAGTGGAAAAAGAATTGCAAAAATGTATAGAGGCAGTCAAACTAGAAATAACCTCTGAAGTAAAAAAGACATATCTAAATTAATAACATCTAAAGTAGGGGAACAACTGCAGAAAGGAGATCAGAGCCGAAATAATCACTGAAGTAGAGAAAGAAAGGATAACTATAATGAAAAACTTAAATGCTACTAAAGAAGACATTGATAAAAAAATTAGAGGAGAATGGAAAAATGATGGATTCTCTAATTGAGTACTACAGGAAAGAAATAGATCACACAAAACAGTTTCAAAGAAATATAAATGAAAATAAAATAACAATCACAAGCTAACAAAACGACATGAACAAAAGTGAGGATAGAATTTCAGATCTTGAAGACACAGTCACAGCTACTGAAAAGGTAAGAAAGGATCTCTTAAAAACAACTAGAATGCAGGAAGAAATAATTCAACATCTGTAAGATGATGCAAAAATGAACAATGTGAGATTAATAGGAAAAAGTAAAAAAGGAGTCAATACAATAGATATAAAAAGAATATGGGCAGAAGTAATAGAAAACTTCCCAAATATGAGAAAACAATCAGACCTTCAGGTAACTCAAGCATATAGAACTCAAAATAACATCAACCCAACTAAAAACACACCCATACATATAATAATGAGGATCCCAGAAATCCAGCAAAAGCTGCTAGAAAAAAGAAACAGATCACATTTAAAGTAAAACCCATCAGAATAATGACAGATTTCTCTTATAAACTATAAAATCAAGAAGAGCATGGAGTGAAGTACTTCAAGTCCTCCATGAAAACAAAATCCAGCCCAGAGTGCTAGACCCTGCAAATCTCTCTCTCAAGTAGGATGGAGAAGTGAATTATTTCCATAACAAGAAGCAACTAAAGAATTTCATGATATCAAAGCCAACCCTACACAGATTACTAAAAGATTATTTAGATGGAGCAAACTGACCTAAACTCCACAAATGAGAAAAGAAAGAATCCACCAAATAGGGCAGCCAATTAAACGCAGGAGAAAAAGTGTTAAACAGTAGTAAATAAAAGACATGTCAATCCTAAGTAAATGCATTTCAATTATAACCATCAATGGAAATGGACTCAATTCTCCAATTAAAAGAGATAAACTGACAGAGTGAATAAGGAAACAAAATTCAACAATACGCTATATACAAGAAACACACTTATCTCATAAAGAAATTCATAGGCTGAAAGTGAAATGGAAAACAACACTACATGTCCCATCATCACAAAAAGAAGCAGGGGTAGCAAGCCTGTTTGCAGACATTCTAAACTTCAAACCAAGATTGATCAAATGAAATAAAGAAGGCCACTACATTCTACTTAGGGAAAAATTAAAGACGAAATGGTAACACTCATATATGCACCCAACATGGGAGAACCAAGTTATATAAGACAAATCTTAATGGATATGAAAAATCTAATGTTCAAAACCACCATATTAACAGGACACCTTAACACCCCTTTATCCCAAAAATATAGGTCAAGCATACAACAAACTAGCAAAGAAGTTGCAGAACTGAACCAGAACTGGGAATAACTAGACATGGTGAACATACACAGTATTCCACACAAGCACTTCTGAACACACATTTTTTTGAGCTGGGCATGGGATATTTTCCCAAATACACTACCTATTAGTGTGTAGGACATGCTTACGTATATGCAAGAAAACAGAAATTATCCCATACATATTATCTGACCACAGTGCAATGAAACTGCAAATAAATGATGAAACAAACCACAAAAGCCTGAGAAACATAGGGAAATTAAACAACATCCTTCTCAGCAACAAATGGGTTACAGATGAAATTAAACAAGAAATTAAACGATAGCTACTATTTAATGAAAATTCAAACATAGCTTACTGGAATTTATGGCATGGAAGGAAAGCAGTTCTTAGAGCTAAATTTATATCTCTGAACTCACACATTGAGAGGACAACAGGGGAACAAATAAATACTCTCATGAAGCACCTAACCTGACTAAAAATGGAAAAGCAAAGGAAATCAAAAGCCAAAAGATAGGAGGACATTATAAAGATTAGAGCAGAAATTAGTTCAATTGAGACAAAGAAAACAATATAAAGAATTAATGATTCAAAAACTGGTTCTTTGAAGGATTAAAAAAAATTCATAAGCCCCTAGCTAACTTCATCACAAAGAGGAAAGAAAGGACTCATATTTAAGCAATAAGGAGTGAAAGGGTGAAATTACTGAAGACCCAGATGAGATTCAGATGATCATTTATAGCTACTCTGAGCTTTCCTCTCACAGAATTGAAGACACTGATAAAATGGAAAGGTTCCTAGAAAGGTACAAATTACCAAAAATGAATCAGGAAGACAAAAGTTCTTTCAACAAACCAATAAGAGTCAATGAAATACAAGATGTAATTAAAAAAAGCCCACTGACAAGGAAAAGTTCAGGTCCTGATGTTTTCACCACTGAATTCTATGAGAAATTTACTGAAGTCAGCCCAATATTCTTCAAAGTCTTCAATGAAATTGAAAAAGAACCAATGCTCCCAAAATCAATCCTAGAGGAAGGTATTACACTGATACCAAAACCAGAGAGAAATGCAACTAAAAAAAAAAAAAAAAAAAAAAAAAAAAAAAAAAAAAAAAAAAAAAAAAAAAAAAAAAAAAAAAAAAAAAAAAAAAAAAAAAAAAAAAAAGAACTAAGGCTAATTTCTCTCGCATGAATATAGATCCAAAAATCCTCAATAAAATCCTCAACAACAGAATACAGCAAATCACCAAGAAGATTATACACCATGGCAGGGTAAGATTCACTCACCCCAGGGATGCAAGGATGGTTTAGTATAGGCAAGACTGTAATTGTAATACATTATATCAATAGAGCCAAAGACAACTGCATGATCATCTCAATTGATGCAGAAAAGACTGTTGACAACATCCAACATGCATTCATGTTCAAGTACTACAGAAAATGTGCATCCAGGACTTTCACCTCAATCTGATAAAAGCCATCTATGACAATCCAATGGCTAACATAATTCTAAAGGGAGAAAAGCTGCAGTATTTTATTCTGAGCTCTGATACAAGACATGGATGTCCCCTATCACCACTCCTATTCAATATATTTTGGAATCATTAGCCACATCCATTAGAGAAGAGAGAGGGGGGAAAAAATAGGAACAGGTAAAGAAGAACTTAAGCTATTATTATTTGCGGATGACATGATGATCTACTTGGAAGACCCAAAACACTCCACCAAGGAGGTACTAGAATTAATACACAAATTCAGTAGCGTATCAGGGTACAAAGTCAGCACACAAAAGTCAGTAGCGTTCCTCTGCACAGACAACAAACACCCTAGGTGAGAAATTAAAGAAACAGTACTTTTTATGATCACACCTAAGAAAATGTAATAGTTGGCAATTAACCCAACTAAAGAATAAAAGATCTATTCAGCAAATACTACCGTACTCTGAAAAAAAAGAAATCCTAGAGGATTTCAGAAAATGGAAAAATATTCCCTGCTCCTGGATAGGAAGATCCAACATTGTGAAGAGGGTCATACTGCCTAAACTGTTATACAGATTTAATGCAGTTCCTATCAAAATACCATCGACATAGTTCACAGACCTGGAAAAAATATTCCTAAAATTTATTTGGAACCAAAGAACACCTAGAATTGCAAAGACAACACTGGGCAACAAAGACAAGGCAGGAGGCATTACAATTCCTGACTTAATGTTATAATACAAAGCTATAGTGATAAAATCAGCATGGCATTGGAAAAAAAAAAAAGACCTGAGGAGAATGGAATAGACTAAATAGACTAGAAGATGCAGAAGAAAATATATACACATTCAGTCACCTTATCTTCAACAAAGGACAAAACATTCCTAGTGGAAGAACGATATCCTTTTTTACAAATAGTGCTGGAAAAACTGACTCGCCACATGCTGAAAACTAAAACTTGAAGGAGATCTATCACCATGCACTAAACTAAAGTCAAAATGGATTAAAGATCTAAATATTAAAAGAGAAACATTAAATCTCCTGGAAGAAAATGTAGAAGAAAATCTTGAAGACATTGGGGTAGGCAAAGAATTCATGCACAAAAATCAAATGCACTTTTAACAGTTGAAAGAATCAACAACTAGGACCTCCTCCATCTAAGAAGTTTTTTTTTTCACCTCAAAAGAAGTTACCAACAGAGTGAAAACACATCCCACAAATTTTGAAAAGATTTTAACCAATAAGTATTCAGACAAAGGCCTTCTATCTTAATTCTTCTATCTAGATTCATACATAAATTTATGTATCTTGAACATATACTCATACGTGAAGTAAACCAGATCTATATGTGTAAATATCATATTGCCCCACTAGTGTAAGAACTCAAAAGAAGAAGTAAAAATGGAGTGGCATAATACAGGTGAATGCAAATCAAGGACTTAAAGGTTAAACAATGAAGTCACTGAAAACAGGAAAGATAGGAAGCATGGCAGGGCAAAGAGATGCACTTATATACACAAGGTGAGTTAGATAATATTCCTAGGAACCTCCAAAATGTTTTTGACACTGAGGATAGCAATGTGTAACATTAAAAATATGCTTGGAATGTATGTCATTCTAGTCTTTTAGATGTGTGAGCTTTTAATGTAATTTCATTTACTGCTATACTGTCTCTCAAGTAAATGGCTGGTTTACAAGAAAACAAAAAAGGGTATTAAATGAGAGTAAGAAACTCGGAAAATGCAACAGGATTGACTGGCTACAATTTTTTATATACTTAGATTTCTAAATGTGTAAAAATGTGTAGCTACTTTTATCTCATTCTACAGAGATTTCTTAGAATATCAATGATTGATAGAAAATACCAATTCCATGTCAAGTCTAACATGTTTGATACTCAGGAAGACAGTGATGTCATACTCAATTACCTATGTTATAATGTAATAGTATCACTAAGCTTTTCTTCTGGCAGGTTAAGAATATAAGTTTACAGACCAAAAATTAGAGAAAAAGAAGGGCTACAAGCATAGCCAATATTTTGGACCTAACCCTTCAAGGTCAGTGAGGACTCAGGACAGAACAGAACCTATGCTGTAACATCCTATAACTCAGTGGTTTCCCAAATTTTCTGTTCAAGGATATTATGGAGCCACAGAGGAAAGAGACTGAAGATACACAGTGTGCCAAACGAGAGTCACCTAGAGAGAAAACATTCTCTTGGGCTTTCATAGAAAGCAAATTGGTCAAGCAATGGCCATGACTCATCCCGATGGCTGACACCGATAAACAGTTCCACCAAGTGCTGTACATGGTTCCAAAGTAAATCCTGAAGGGATTTGACTCACCTTGAGAGATACAAAAGTTTCATGTTTTGCTATACAAGGTGTGCTTAAACTTACCCTTAACCACCCAGCAGAAAAGTTTAACCACAAGGCATAAAATGGAAAGCTAGATTAAAATGCTGAGCTGTAAAAGGCTTAAATCAACAGCTTTCAACATTGCCAGTTTTACCAATAACCCACTGAGATTATGGAACTTTGGGTTATGTATGTAATTACTTCATCTTAGTTCAATGAAATGAAATTTGGTTGTACCAATAATGAGTTGAAAAATTATAACATCTACACCCTGTACTCTGTATATCTAATAGGACAACAATATGCATTCATCAAATATTGAAATGTACTACTAATTTATTTTGAAAATGTCACAATGTTATACATTGTTATTTCTTATTAAACATAACAAAAATAAAAAATTCTGGAAACTTATAAATAAATAAGTGAAAGTTGAAATTGTGTGGTCATTTTTAATTGAGTATGCTGCATTTTTCTGCAGCTCCAAAATAAAGTAAGACTTGTATTGTCAGAGGACAGATGGAAAACAGAATGTGAAGAGAGATCAGGATTCTACAGACCAGCCCTGCCTTTTCTGATAAATAGCTTCATGCCTTATGTCTTGAGCTGGCACTGGAAGAGGGTTAGTTAGTTAGTTAGTTAGTTATTATAGAAATGTCTCCTTCAAGGAGTTAAGTGCAAGAAATTTATTCTAGAATCAATTCTAAGAAGCATTCATAAAAATGCATTAATTAGATAAGCAAGGACAAGTGGCCACTAAACACTTTCTTGTGCATAAGCCAACTCTGGAAGGTGAGTTTTACTGGTGATGTGGAGAGCAATGTGCGTAGTGTCCCAGGAAGTGAGGGCTTCCTCCATCAATTCCTCCTTAGTTACCCCTGGAAGGATATTCATGGTGGGCAGGACGGTTTGTTCTGAGCCTTCCAACCTGCCACAAATATACCAAAAAGAGCTCTGGTGACTGTGGGAAAGCCCCTAGACCATCAGAGGCTGACAATGGTCAGATCCAAATTGAGTCAAATAATTATGAGTTAGTGACATTGATTGGGAACCAGTGAGATCAGCCTCAAATGAATGTGGCACTGGATGTTCCTCAACTTTGCAGTCTTTCTAGCTCAGGATGATACCTTGAGGTATAAGACGTTTAAAAGCAACTAATAAGAGCACAGCTCCTATAGGTCCCTGTGCACAGCTGGACATCTCCATTTGTTCAGTGTGCTGGTGGTGAGACTCTGGCTGGAATCAGGCAGAAGCTTTTGAGTCTGTCTTTTAAGCAGACATTGCTGATGATGATGCTGTATCCATGGAAACAATAAGGAAAGCTCTGCATACACAGACAGCAAACAAAAGAAAGGCAAGGGCCGACACTTGTTCTATGATGTAGCAGTAGACAGGGAGAGAGTGGGGTTGAACAAAAACAATGGCTAGATCATCACTGTGTAGAGAAGAGATTGTGCCAGTTGAGAATTTTATTCCACGTGTCCCATTTCTAAATATAAACTCTCCCTGCACCCCTCTGCCCCGCCTCTGCGTTCCCGCGACTAACTTCCTGTTCCAGCCCAGCCCAAACCCCACCGCTGGGCTGAGCCTGCGCACCCGCCGCGGGTAAGCCCCTGCGCCCCTCTGCCCCGCCTCTGCGTTCCCGCGACTAACTTCCTGTTCCAGCCCAGCCCAAACCTCACCGCTGGGAGCTGAGCCCGTGGCTGGGTCAGGATCCTTGGCCTGACTTCCATTCCCCCCACCCTTTTTTTTTTTTTTTTTTTTTTTA
>PVJA010010141.1:0-58233 GCA_004027025.1 Myocastor coypus
CCCCTCCTCCCCCTCCTCCTCCTCCTCCTCCTCCTCCTCCTCCTCCTCCTCCTCCTCCTCCTTCTTCTTCTTCTTCTTCTTCTTCTTCTTCTTCTTCTTCTTCTTCTTCTTCTTCTTCTTCTTCTTCTTCTTCTTCCATAAATAAATCAGATGTTTCCATTAACGTGAAAACCTTGGCTGACTATAGAATAAAGTTGAACAGATGCTGCTGTGTGAGATATCATTGAAGAGATCATCGTAGCTTAGATCCCTATTCCCAGTATGTTTCTGAGAGTGTACTTGGGGACTTCCAAGTTGATAGCTAAGTAAATAAGTTTTACTCAAATCCCCTATAGCTATGTTCAGTATTACAGTAAAAATGGAAATAAGAGCAGATTTTCCCTATAGATGCAAAATATTATCTAATACATATTGTCGTTTTAGGTAACTCTTCATTTCAGCATGAGTTTGAGCATCAAATGCTGGTTTACTTTGCCTCTTCAGTCTGTTGTTCTACTTCCCAAATCCTATTTCCTCATTTTCTTCCTGTCTAAAGTGAGGATAGCAATTTCTTCTTGGGCTCAGAAGAACTAAGGGCAGCACGTAAGTCCTTTCCTTGGCTGATTGCTGATGTCCACTTAGGAACAGCAAACATTTACTGAGTGCCTTAGATATATCCTGATGATTGCAGCTAACAGGCAGGCAGTTCTCACCCTGCACTTGCTCGGCACTGACTACCCTATGCCCGTTGTGTGTTTATTTCTCTGAGTCTTACACCATCACACAGGCCCATAACAAACCTGTGGCTGCTTCGTTCTCTACCCTCTGCAGCCTACCCCACATGCTGACAGTCTCAGTCCCTGTCCTTGCCTGCAGGTGGGCAGCAGGGACAACAGAGCTCCACTTCCACACCAAGCAGCCTGGCCCTGGGCCCACCACTTTAACCATCTCCTCATTGCCTTTTGGAGACTGGGCAAGGCACAAGCAGGTCAAACCCAAACCAAGAACACCTGTCTTGTTTCTTAGCTTCCAGGGTAATGGAGAAGGGAACTATGCAAAAGAATATTTTAGAGCTTGAGTTTGAAAGCCTTCTTTCTTTACTTGTAGGATAAAAATATTTGTAGAGATGGAAAGACTAGCCTAAATTCCTAGTACTCAATACAGATTAGAGTGTGATTAAAGACAAACTCATTCTGCACACTTAGGGGTACTTTCAGAAGGTCAAAATGTATGTTATTTTGCATCACTTAGATGACACTGTAGCAGAGGAGCTGGGTAGGCCTATGCAAAGTGGCAAGAGATTGGGCTTCGGCCCCGCTGTGTTCAGGGCCATCCAGACCTTGGCTGTGCCAGCAGAGGCTGTAGATGCACTTTCTAAAAAGATGAGAATGGGTTTCACTTTCACTTAGAGTTGCTTTAAAAATGTGCTGTGAAACCAAGTGAGAAGAGTGAATACCCTTGGGAGAAAACAGTAAGGAAATTCAGTTGGCATTTTTCAGACTACCTTGGGTACACAGCACACATAATGTACTAGAGCAGTGGTACTCAACCTTTCTAATGCTGTCACCCCGCAATACAGTTCCTCATGTTGCGGTGACCTCAAACCAAAAAATAATTTTGGTAGCTACTTCAAATTACTAATTCCAATAAATCACATTTCACCATGGCATAGCATGGGTTTAAATGTGTATTTTCCGATGGCTTTAGGCGATCCCTGTGTTTTGGTCATTCGATCCTGTCTTAGTTACTTTTTACTCATTGCTGGGACAAATACCCAACACTCAAAATGAAGGAAGGAAAGGTTTATTTAGCTCACAGTTCATGGAGGTTTCAGTCCATATTCAGCTGGCCCAAGGCTGAGTGGAACAGGGCAGAGAGCATCCAGTTCATGGTGGCGGAACAGCAACAAAATGGTGGCAGAAGTAGCCAACCAAACAGGGCAGCAGAGCAACAGCTGAGTCTATCTCTCTGTCTCTCTTTATATTGCATTCAGGCTCTCTGCCTTAGGATATCCACCCTAGACCACACCCATAGTCTCAGCCTTACTCAGACCGATAATCCCATCAGTACTAAAACACATAATCCCAGTGACTCATGAGTCAAGTCTCAATCTATAGAAGTCCCGCCCAATGACTACATGAGGCTTTGGGGGGACAACTAGACATAAATTATAATAGACCCCCACCAGGGTCGTGACCCACAGGTTGAGAACCGCTGTACTATGGAGCCCCCTGGGAGGGGCAGGGTGTGTGTACCCAGTGGACTTCCCTTTTCCAGCACCCTTCTGTCAGGCTGTGCACAGCTTGGGGGCTGGCAGGCAGACCCTGTGCTCTGGGTTTTGGTCTGCTGACTGTCCTTTGCCTCAGTGAGCATTGTCCCCACTGTTCTACTTCATTCTTCCAGCATTCATGCATCCCTCAGAAGGCAGATCCTCGCAGGAAGGCCCTTTGTGAAGTGAGAGAGTGCAGGCACATGGAGAGCCTGCCGATGCGATGTGACAGAGAAAAGACCCTAACTCAGGCAACTGAACAGCTCTGTGTGACCGCTCATTTGGTGCATACTCGTCTACTTCAGGCAATTTCTGAGCACCACTGTGTCTTCTCCCCCCCCCTTCTTTCTTTTTTGGTGGTACTGGAGATTGAACTCAGGACTTTACCTATGCCAGGCAGGTGCTTATGTTGCTGAGCTATATCCCTGACCCTACCACTGTGTGTTTGTTCCACAACTGGGAGAAGGGTGACATGCTCGACACATTCCTACACAGCATTTCATGTCAACAGCCACATTTTGCAGATGAAGGGAGGAGCCTAAGCAGATGAATGTGACCTACACACCCTCAGCCGTGCAGCTGGTGGAGCTCAGCGGTACTGTAAATCCAGATGGCCTCTTTCCAGAGGCCACATCTTTAAACCAACTTGCAGCACTGCTCCTCTCAAGGTCCTTCTCCAGGCTGAGTTGTGAGGGGGCTTGCGTACTTCACTAACTAAATAGAGATACACAATATTTTATTTTAGTTGAGTGGGAGGAGGCTTTAAAGATGCTAAAATGTGAAGGTGTCATCACTGTGATGTTCTTCTAAGCATGGGTAATGCCATGAGAAAGATAGCCCAAGGAAGGGGGTTCTGGAGGAACATATGCTCAGCTGCAGGCAGAGAATGGAGTCTTAGCAGCAACTCAAGTTAGGAAAGTGTGAGGCCACAAAGGAGCAACCGTGCTGAATCTTCTGTACTTATTAATCTGGAAGATACTTCTTCAGCTGCATTTCAGAGAGGGTTTGGTTGATTCTAGAAGCAACTTGGGGTAG
This sequence comes from Myocastor coypus, assembly GCA_004027025.1. Lineage (NCBI taxonomy): Eukaryota > Metazoa > Chordata > Mammalia > Rodentia > Myocastoridae > Myocastor > Myocastor coypus. The sequence continues at coordinate 3,284 of PVJA010010141.1, forward strand.
GCCTTCATTTTTTGTAGCCCAGAGGTGATGTGTGGGTGAAATTTCCTTAGTGCCTCTTCAACCTTGGGCCCAATGCTGATCGTATTGGGCTCAGATCAATTGGAACAGAAAGTCTCATAGGTATTGAGATAGAGACTAGTTTGGGATTCTCCTTCTGCAGACTCAGGCACTGAGAATCTACTGGTCCTTGCCCTGCTCCACCTCACAGACCATTACATCATATGGAATTACAGAGATCTTTCTCCACTGTTTGCCTCTCCTGCTGGAAGAAGTTTCAGCTGAAAGTGGGGTGGACAGATCTGTTCATTGCCCAGTGCTGTCTAGTACTAGCATACTTGTAGTGACCTTGCTAACACTAGGAGGCTCACCCTTGGACTAAGGAATCAAGTGATTTTTAAGGGAATAACTTGGAAGCAGAATGTGATTATTCTGTTAGAATGAATGAAGCACAAATTTTTATAAAATGGAACTCTTCGCACTCACCACATCCAGAAAAAGAGGCCAAATGACTCAATGCGGACAAATATTATTTCATAACTTTTTATAAGCATGTAGGGCCCACACCATTAAACCTGGCTGCCGATTTCATAGTTAGAAACCCTGCCAGCTGTGCTCTAAAGCTAGTGCTTCCAGTGAGTGAGTTCTCAGCAGGCCTCAGAGTCCACAGAGGCTGGCATTTAACACGAGTGATGGAGCATTATTTTTATCAGCCATTTAATTGTCATAATACACAGAATATTCATCCGAGTGACAGAGTGTTGGAACCTTCAACAAGAAACAAAGGTCAGAAATGACCATTTGGATATTTGCAGCCTCTAAAATTATATGATTAATTCACATCTTAAAATTCTTTGACTCTGTACAAGAATTTATGGGGTCAACAAACCCAACTGTGAATTACCCTTTTTGTGTTTGATGGGTAGATCCTGCATGGTTTCCTTTTCCTCCCTGCTACTCCGGGTTTGAGGTTCAGTGATCGAAAAAGAAAAAAGAAGTTCAATGTTATATTTCTGACTTACACTTGAAAATAAAGAACATATCCTTGGACGTGAAGTGAGTATGTGTCATAAGTATGTTTTGCTGTTAATAGACTGTGTAAAATGTCCTTGTGCATGGAAGCGTGCATGGGTGGCATTATGTATACACATTTCTACATGAGATTGTTAATGGACTGTTTTAAACCCTTACATCAACTGTTTTTTAAACAAGCTTCTTTGGGGCATCGTTCAAGATGTTTGCATTTTGGTCGCTGATCAAAGTCCTGGGCGTTTTGTGTAAATCAATAGAGCTGGCATGCCCCATGGAAGCTCTTTGGCCAAAGAGGTTTTATTTGAGGGCTGGCATAGTTGCGGGGCTGGCCAGCCAGATGATAAAAAATGCACTTCTGTTTCTGCCTCCCTACTGTACCTTCTTTTATCCTCTGCCTGTCCTCTAAGGATATGTGGAATTCTTCCCAGCCCCATTTGCTCAACCTTGCTTCTGATCTTTCTATTCAGCCCTTTAAGACACTCACACACATAAACATCTTTCTCTGACAACCTGCCCATGTAAACGAATTCCAAGACCCAGCCTGATTTGCATGCAGTGAACTTGGCTCCTGGGTCCTGAAGGGGGCTGCCTCAGGCTGGACATATGAGGCCCTTGAAGTTGTGCCAGGTGAAAACACTGGCAACATACCAATGTCTAAGGAGCTGAGCTGGCTACCTGTGCAGGAAAAGGTGCCCGTGCTAGGCTATGCTTCTAGTCCTAGGTTATTTTCAGCTCAACACTTCCCAGGTTGCTAATGTTTAGTTCTTAGTTTATATGAAGTAAAATCTTGGCTATACTTGTTTGATCTACAATTTAACTTTTTTTTTTTTTTTCTGACATACAAATACAAGGTCTGGTTATAGAAATGTAACTTTCATTAGCTTAAGGAAACATACTATAAAACTAGTGAGAAATTGATGATACAATAATTTTAATACCTTTCCCAAAGTAATGATATCTACCAGGAGATACTTACTAGTATTCAATAAATTAAAGATGATAAAATGTGAATTAGAAAGTAAATTTCTCAGTGCAATTTTATAGTTGTCTTTTGAGAATAAAATTAGGGCATCTGAATGCAGATTACCATCTACGTGATGGGAAAAATCTCAAAACCTGCAACATAAAATTTGTATTTTTCCAAGAAGCAAAACATTACTTTGTCTCTAGGCCCAGATTACCAAGGACACCTGGATGAATGAAAGATCCTGTTTACCATAGCAATGGGACATGTCTTTGTGAAAGGCACTTTGTCTTAAAGATGTTGAGAGGAGAGCATCTATTTTTTTTTTTTTTTGATCTTTTTGAGACAGAGTCTCACTATGCAGTTCAGGCTGGCCTTGAGCTCACTTTTGTAGCCCAGGCTGGTCTCGAACTCGCACCGATCCTTCTGCCTCAGCCTCCCGAGTGCTGGGATTACAGGCGTGAACCACCACGCCCGACTGAGAGGAGAGCATCTTAAGATCCAAGGAACTTGATCAGTTGGAGTTGGTCTTAGGGCAGAATCACTGTAACCTTGCACAACCTTGAAAAGCGCTGTTCTTCATTCAGTAAAATGTCCCTGTCACTCACCACAGAACCCCTGGTGTCTGTCAAGTGGAGAAGCAGTGTTTACTGGATATTTGGTTCTTTCAAATTGTGGGTGTCCTCTGGGGTTCTTTATGGTAGGAACCTAAGAGATCATGACCTCAATCAAGGAAAATAGGAATAGTAATATTATTCCTTTGTGTTTGTTATGGTTTATGTTAAGTTGTCCCCCCAAAGCCTCATGGTATCATGGGACAGGGACTTCTAGAGTTTGAGACTTGACTCATGATCCACCGGGATTATGTGTTTTAGTACTTCTGAGATTATGGGTGTGGCCTAAGGTGGACAGGCTGAGGCAGAGAACCTGGATGAGGAGAGACAGAGAGACAGACTTGCTGTTGCTCTCTGCTTCCCTGGCTGGTCAGTTGCCTCTGTTGCAATTGTTGCTGTTCCACCACCATGAACTGGATGCTTTCTGCCCTGTTCCACTTAGCCTTGGACCAGCCAAATATGGACTGAAACCTCCAGTAACTGTCAGCTAAATAAACCTTTCCTTCCTTTATTTTGGGTGTTGGATAGTTGTCCCAGTAATGAGAGAAGAGTAACTAAGACAGAATTTGGTACCAGTGAAGTGGGGTCGTTTCTGTGGCGATACTTGACAATGTGGATTCTGAGCTTTAGGGAATGGCTTATGGGAGGAGATAGGAAAGGTTCAGAGATGTCAGCTACAAGCAAAGCACTGAAAAGCTTCAGCTGTTCTGTTTGGGAGATTCTGGTCAGGACTCAGACCAGAATACTGACTTGAAGCCTGGGTATAAAGAATGGCTTATGAACAGAGATAGCAAATATTTGGAGAAGTCATCTACTTGCGAAGAGCTGAAAAAGCTTCGGTTGTTCTGTAGGGGAGACTCTGGTCAGAACTCAGACCAAAAGACCGACAGAAGGCCTGCCTATAAAGACCAGGATGAGGAGATTTCTGCTGGAAAAAAGGACAGCATTGGTCATTGGACTCCAGAGGATTTGTACTATGGTTTGGCTGAAAGTCTGTCAGAAGTTTGCTTATACCCAGAGACTTTGCCTAAGACTGAGATTACGAATGGTGGACTGAATAATCCTTCAAAAGATATTTCAAAGCAGGTAACTATTGGGGTGGTAGCATGATTGTTATTGGCAGCTCTTAGCCAGATTTATGTTGAGAATCAAGAGCAAAGAGTCAAGCAGGATGATTTAAAACATTGTGAGTTTGGCCAGCAAAGTAGCACCAGGAAAGCTGTGCACTGCAAAGATGGAACTGAAAGGATCTCCATTGCTGGGAAGGAACCAGAGAATCAAAAGGATGACCTGAGGGTATCACAAGAGGTGGCAGCTCTCCACCCTCTGCAGCCTCAGAATTGCAAGGGAGAGAGATTTTGCCTTGAGAAGAAAGCCACAGAGACCCAAGTATCAGAATGGCAGCAGTGGCCAAACCAGGTTCCAAAATGGTGCCACCACCAAAATGGTGCTCAGAGTCAAGGCCAGAGTGTTCATCAATCCAGGCACTCCACTCCTACAGCCAAGAGAGAAAGAAGCCTGGCTACTGCTCCAGCTGGCAGCAGACCTTGGCATCATCCATGTGGCAGTTGTTTTAGGCACATGGAGAATACAGGAGCTGTTAGGTTAAGAAGGCTTCCACCTAGATTGTGGAAGTCCTGGGAGGCCTGGCAGTGTGCCCCTGAGTGGGCAGTGTGTAAAGCTGTGTGTGAGAAGCCTGTTCAGTGGAAACTCCAGAAGTTTGGAAAGGCCAGCAACGTGGATTATGCAAAGAGGGAGCAAAGCTGGCCTAAGAGAGAAGCTGTGGAAATTACCACCAAGAGTGCCATAGGAGCAGAAATGCATGGAGCTCACAACTCTGTGCAGACTGTTTCTGATGCTCCAGTTGGAACTATAGGATTTAATGTTTACTCTCCTGTATTTTGGACATGTGTTGGTCCTGATGTTTTGTATTACCCTGTTGTTTGCAACTTTTGGAATTGTAGTGTTTATCTTGTGGCTTTGAAGTTGGATATGTTTAACTTTTCTATTGTACAGGGGCTCACAGTTGAGAGTTTGCCTTGGATCTTGGAGGAGACTTGGGACTTGGACTAAAAGGTCTTTTGCACAAACAGATGTGCATGAAACATTGGGGGCTCAGGGGCAAAATGTCTAGTTGTCCCCCCAAAGCCTCATGCAATCATGGGACAGGGACTTTTAGAGTTTGAGACTTGACTCATGATCCACTGGGATTATGTGTTTTAGTACTTCTGGGATTATGAGTGTAACCTAAGGTGGATAGGCTGAGGCAGAGAGTCTGAATGTAATATAAAGAGAGATAGAGACAGACTTGCTGTTGCTCTCTGCTCCCCTGGTTGGTCAGTTGCCTCTGTTGCCATTGTTGCTGTTCTACGACCATGAACTGCAGCTCTCTGCCCTGTTCCACCAGCCAAATATGAACTGAAACCTCCAGTAACTGTGAGCTAAATAAACCTTTACTTCCTTCATTTCGGGTGTTGGGTATTTGTTCCAATAATGAGAGAGGAGTAACTAAGACAGTGTTGTAAAAATTAAGTTTCACAAATCCAGAAGGCCTGGTACACTGTAAGAACTCAACTAATATTCACATGTATCCCTTGAAGTTTGAAAATAGAGACTATCCTGAGAAATTTTAAATTGTATCATTAGTTGTTTTTATATGCATCACCCATCTCTATGTTTGCCTCAAACTTTGGTACACACTTTTCCTCAGTGCCTCAAATACTTCTTGGGACACAATAGGTGGTTATAAAATAATTGCTAAATTAAAGAGTAGGTGGTGGCAAAGTAAATTTGTAGATCGGAATTAAATTATGAACCAGTAAACTCAAAAGCGATACAATGTTTTTCATTTTCCACTTAGTAAATATTTATTGTCTTTCTCCAAAACTTGGTTCTTAGGGTTGCTCATGTCCCTAAGTAGGAAATTTTGAAGTTTGCACTAACCAGCTTTTCATGACTGTGACCAAAATACCTGGCATACACACAACTTAAAGGAGAAAAGACATTTTTCCACTTCTGGTTTCAGAGCTTTGGGACCATGGTTGGCTGATTCTTATGTTGAAGAGTAGGGTGAACGAAGGGCTGCTCAACTCATGTAGCTGGGAAATAGTGAGGTGCAACCAGGCATAGAAGAGAGGACCAGGGCCGAGAACACAGCCCTTCAGACGCCCCCAGCGCCCCACATCCTCCAAGCGGACTCACCTCCTAATAGATACTTGGGTCTGAACTTGTCAGTGCATCAGTCCACGCTAATAAGCACAGTGTTGTGAACCTCAACCTCTTCCCGAAGGCCCCACCTCTGGCTACATGACACTTTTGGGGGATATTCTCTTGGTTACTTGTCTCTCATTGCTGGGACAAGACACCTGACATTAAAAATTAAGAAAGGAAAGGCTTATTTAGCTCACAGTTTGTGGAGGTTTCAGTCCATACTCAGCTGACTGCAAAGCAGGGTAGCATAGGGCAGAGGGCAGCAGTTCATGGCAGCAGAAAACAGCACCAACAGCAAGAGCAAAAATGGTGGAGCAGTGCCAGGAGTGGCAAGCCTTTCTCCCTTCCTCATAGTGCACTCAGGCTATCTGTGGATGTAGTACTTATACCTAAATGCCAGCATTGGATCATTAACTAATCACAAACTATAGGAACCCATCCCAGTGACTACATGAGGCTTTGTGGAAACAACTAGATACAAAGCATCACAGAATTACATTGGAGTCTCCTGCTTTCCAACACTAAATCTTCTTTTGGCTACCTTCAAAGTTTTGGACTTACATTTTACTATTATTATTATTTTTTGCACCTGTTTTATTCCACGGATTACTCCACCAATATTGCACAGTGATTTTGAGCCTTTTAGAGATCAAGTATCCAAACTACAACCTAAAACCCACTTCCTTATTGCAAAGTACCAACACTGCAGTTAAACCTGAACAACTGAGATTTTGGTTAAAACAAAACAAAACAAAACAAAAATGAACAACAACAACAACAAACACCAGGCTTTTTCTTAAAAGAAAAACACAGCAGCAGAGCTTTCAATAATACAAATAGGTGGCTGTTGCATGCGTGCCATAAACTCACCACCACTAGTATTGTGAGTCCAGTCTTGGGCTTTGGGTCCCATCTTTCTCTGAACTTCCCATGTGAGACTTGTTTGATGACCAGGCACAAACTTATGACCTGTTCTTCAGAAACATGTCTTTTCCTATTTAACAAAGCGAATTCAATTCCTTACTGTGGCAAGGAGAACCTGGCACCGTGTAGTCTATTGTATTTGCCTATATGATTTCTTCCATATTCATCAACTTTTCCACTGCCCTTACAGTTCTATACATGTTTTCTCCACATTCTCCCAAGTACAGCAACTTAGGCCTCTCCTTTGCTACTGGTCACTTTCTCCTTTGGCATCTCCCTTCCTATACATTTTTGTACCTTCTATTCATACTCTTAACATCCATCTCCACCACCAAGACTTCCCTAGTCCATACAGTTCTTTCTCCCATTAGAAAACCCTGTGGCTGTGAGTCTAGAGATATTTTTAAGTTTCTTCAGCTAAGCTGTAAGGCTGGTGAGGCCAGGTGCCGGACCATATCTGTCCTTTGTGTTCTTTGCAGCACTCAGCCAGGAGTTGATGTGAGGAGCTGCAAATGTTTTCTCGTTGATGATTTGACTTATGGGACCAGTGAGGGTGACTAGGTCAGAAGTTGTTACCCAAGGAGGAAGGTGACCTTTCGGGAGGAGAATATGATTCTGTGTGAGTAATTAAAGACAGATGAAGGGAAGGAGAGCTGGGCTCAAGAGAGAACCATTTTAGACAGACTTGTGGAACAGGTTGCCAATTGTTGAAAGCCACCCAAACTTTATTTATAAAATGCGTGGTTGTTGGGCCAGCCAAATAGCAAATGGACTGAAGCACCTGCAAGCAAGCACAGGAGTGGGGATTCGGTCCTTGGGCCTGTCATGCAGGCCCTGCCTCTGGGGCATGTAGAGATGGCAATTGAGACTGGGTGTGGTGGTGCGTGCCTAACAGCTCTTGGGCAGATATAAACAGGTGGACCACTACAAGTCTGATCTAATAGTGAGACCCCGAACACACTCTAGACCCTTCCCTAAAATACAAAAAGTATGGTTGTTGAAGAATCTAATGGAGAAATATTACTGAAAACTCCTCTGTGCGGCAAAATGTAAAGTACATAATAGTGTGAACCTTTAATTCATTTGTGCTTCTGTATAACCATTACACTGTGTCTAGCGAGAAAATAATACTTTTAATATATTTTTTAAAATGTATTGAACACATTTTAAAAATGCTTTGAAAGCATCGGGCTCAATGTATTTAGGAGATGTGAGTGACCTAATTTGAAGAGTCTTGAAGAAAATTACACAGGTTCTCAGTCTTTAGAATGCAGTGCATATTGTGACTGTGCAGATGCATGATGAATCTTCTTCATCCTTTTTTCATGAGGAATAGATGTCCTATCATGAGGAATACTATTGTCCTACACAGCACAGTTCAGGAAACACAGTTGTAAAGGTCAAACACTTGGCAATTATTTGAATAATGCCAGTCTTTTTTTTTTTTTTTTTTTTTTGTAATTTACTCTAAGTAAATTTGACCTGTCCTAATTAGAGTATGGTCCCTGTTTCCCAAATGTGTATGGTATCGAGATGGTTAATAAAAGTCTGTTTGCTCAAGGGTAAATTCACAGCAAGGTGTTGCAACTGGTGAGCTGAACTCCTTCCTAACAATTGTGCTATCATGCTGGCAGCTTTAACTTATCAAGCTTAAAGTATTGCCAGTTTTACTGTTCAAATCCCTATTGAGGAGTAATTGGATTTGCAAACCAGGAACTGGTAAATGGATGTTAGATAAAGCTCACAACAGAGACACAAATGCTTTTTGGCACCATGAATTGTGGATAGATATGATTGTTCTTTTTTTTTTTCCTCTGGGAGCATTATAACCTATTTTAAAGTTGTAGATGTTCAGAGTCATGACTTTGTTAGGGAACAGTATTATAATAATCTTCTGGGAAGCTCCAGGATTCCAATGTAGTTCTCCAGTGTTATCCTTTTTTTAAAATTCTGTGCTTCATTCCTCCTTCAGGTATCCAACACCACACAGCACAGCACGGCAACCATCATTACTTCTACTGTTGATGTCTCTTAAGAACCTTACTCTGAGCTCAGTGTTAAATGACCTCACTTCATCTTCAGTTTAGGCGCCATCGCTGGGGCTGTGTGTACGCAGTATATGGATAAGAAATCACATACATGCTTTCATGCCTCTGGGTTTCTCTTGGCCAAGATGGTGATGGAGTTCTCTCCTGTTGTGTTGGCCAGCTAGATTCTCTTACAAAATGCATATAACTGTAAAAAGATGATAATGGATTATAATGAATGTGTGGGTAATTGTAAAGACATCACAGGTTTGACCCTAAGTCCAGAAAACACTGGATACAAATGTCAAATACAGCTAGCTCTTGCCTGGCACAGTCTGGTGTAAAAAGGTTTCAGTTTCAGCTTCATCTTAACTATGCCAGTCCCCCAACTGTAGGTTCAAATTTTAATTATTATGCTATGCTAACTGTGAGTAAGTGCATGAAATGTACTCTTTTCCTTAAAGATTTTGTCCTGGTTTATTTATCTTCTCATCTACTTTATCTGTTGTAAAGATTAATGGGTCTCTTCTGGAAGGATGCACATATGCACATAGCAGCTCTGGTTGTGTTCTCTTCATCTCACCCCTTGGTTCCTCACTGTTATTGTGTATTGTTTGGGGGCATTTCAGTGCATATAATACATTTTGCTCAGCTCCATCCTCCTATAACCTGTCCGTATGCCTCTACTCACCCTCTCCTATCCCCCTTTTTTTGTCCAGTGAGTTTTCTTTTTGTGTTCTTGTATATTTTAAAAATTCCACCTATTAGGAAGGAGATACAGTGTTTCTGGTTCTAGCTTTTGTCACTAAACATGATGATTCCAGAACATCATTTTCCTGCAAATGACAGAATTTCATGCTTTCTTATAGCTGAATAATAGTAAGGTGAGTAAATATTTCACATATTTTTCTTTGTCTATTTATATATTGTTGGGTACCTAGTCTGATTCCATATTCTGGCTGTTGTGAATCATCCCATATACACCTGTGTGTGCAGGTATCCCTATGTGCTGATTTCAATTCCTCCAAGTGTACATCCAGGCTCAGTACAGCTGCATCAAATGGTAGTTTTACTTTTGATCTAAGGATTTCCAAAGTGGCTACACTAATTTACATTTCTACTAGCTGCACATAAGGAATCCTTTTATAGTTCATCCTTGTCAGAGTCTATTTATTTAATTTTATCTATTTATGTTTTGGTATTTTTGATGATGATTCTTGTTAGTGCTGGGAGATGGACTCACGATATCATTTTGGTTTACCTCTCCCTAGTGGCTGAAAATGTTAAACATTTTCTCTTGTACTTATTAGCCATTTATATTTCCTATGTGAAGAGTCTTTTCTATTCATCTGTTCAATTATTGGTAGTTTGGTCTGATATTTTGGTGACTTTTATTCTGTGGTACCTGGGACTGGACTCACAACCTTGTGCTTGCCAGACAAGTGCTCAGTGACAATTTTTTGAGCTCTTTAAGTAGCTATTCACCTTTTGGCCAAAGAATAATTTGCAAAGCTTTTCTCTCATTTTTCATGCTGTCTCTTTATCCCAATAGTTGCTTTTCTTCTCTTTCTGTTGCGCCCCTTTTATTGATTTTTTATATCATCTTTTGTTATTGGAACCTTCTAAGGAAAGACTTGACTTGTGACTATGGCTTCAAGGTTTTTTTTTTTTTTTTTTTTTTTTTTTCTTTAAGCAGTTTCAGGGTTTCAGAGCTCTACCCAGTCTTGGACTCATTTGCAATGGATTTCTTTTTACAGAGGAAAGCTAAAGACTTAGTTTCAATCTTCTCCAAGCGAATATCTGGGCTTCCCAGCGCCGAGTGGTTAAAGAGATTGTTGCCATTTCCTCCACATATATTTTTGGTTCTTTTGTCCAGATCAAATGGCTGTAGCTGGGTGAGTTTGTTTCTGCATTCTCTATTCTGTTCCATTAGTCTGCTTCCCTAGTGGGTGCCAGTACCACATTGGTTTTGTTACTATAGCTTTGTAGAACAATTTGAAATTTAACATCATCATACCTTCAGCCTTGCTCTTTGTCATAGGGCTGCTTTGGCCATCCTCAGCCTTTTGTGTTTCTGGGCAAATTTTAGGATTTTTTTTTTTTTTTAGCTCTATGAAGAATGTTTTTGCTATCTTGATGAGGATTGCCTTGAATCTGCAGGTCACTTTTGGCAATATGACCACTTTGACAATACTAAAACTGCCAATCCATGAGCACTTGGAGCTGTTCCATTTTCTGATGTCTGCTTCATCCCATTTTAATTAGTTAATTAATTAATTTATTTATTTATTTATTTTAGCTTTCATGTTTTTGAGACAGGGCCTCACTACATAGCTCAGGAACTCACTCTGACCTGAAATTCACAGCAGCCTTGCTGCTTCAATCTCTGAATGCTGGGGTTACAGGCATATACCACCATGCCAGGCCCTATGTATCTTTTTTTTTTTCCTCCTTACATAAGCTATTTATTGAGCCAATATGGCTGCTTAGCATTTCACTAGTGTAAAGTAACCCAGCACAGGACTCAGATCAGAATGGAAACTGTGTAAACAATGTGAGAGGAGGCTGGGGCCACGCTGAAGCCTTGTCCCTCCCTCCGGTGCCAGGACCACCCCGAGTCAGGCCAGGGTCCAATCCTTTCTTCCCATACTACAGCCGCCTAGTTTTATGCAAGGTACTCTGCCGCTTCCCCACAAACTACTCCGGCTAATTAGAAAGACTCCTTAAAAAAAGGGGGACACTAACAGCGCCTTTGTCTCATCCAGGCAGCCCGCCCCAGACCCCCAACGGGAGGCATGCCAGGAGGGGGAATGGGGGGGCACTGGTGGCTGTCCTCACGGGGGGACTACGGGAGGGGGGTAGCTAGCAGGTGGTAGGCCCAGACCAGGAGGGGGTTAAGGCGGGACTGCATGGGTGGGGGGCAGGCATGGAGGTGGGAAGTTGGGGTTGTAGGTGGGTGGAGGTGGTGGATAGCCAGGTGGTAGACGTGAGGGTGGTAGGGAAGGTGAGCAGGTGGGCAGTAGGCAGGGGGCATGGTGCCGTAGGACGGGCCCTCTGTCTTCATCATGGACTGCAGGCTCTGGTAGCCCTCTCCCGACATGTAGGAGCTGGTGGTAGACACCCTGGTCATGTAGCTGGATGGGGGTGGGGGCGGGGGTAGGTGCGGCAGCGGCAGGGGCTGGGTGGGCCGGAGGAGGAATCTGGACCTTGGGGAGGTCGCTGGTGTCTCCTGGGCCAGGTGGCTCAGTCTCACCTAAGGCGGTAGCAAGAGGTAGCTTCTGGTCTGGAGGAGGATGAGCTGGAGGCAGTGGTGGGTGACTGGTTTAAATTTTGGGGATTTTATGTTGGTGGTGGTTCTGTTGCTTTGTTCTCTTCCTTGGGAGAAACCACCACGGAGCGTTTCACTGGCTGTGGAGGGCTAGGCTGTGGAGACAGCTTCGTGGGCTGCTGGGACTGTGGTGGCAGAGGAGGCTGCTGGGCTGACTGCTGCGAGTCCTTCTGCTGGGGCTGGGCTGGCTTGGAGCCCTGAGGTGGCTGTGACTGCTGCACTTGTGGTGTAGGCTGAAGAGACAGAGGCTGCTGCAGCTGGTGTGGGGTGGGGTGTCGTGAGGCATCTGTTGTTTTCCTTGTGAGTAGAGATCCAGGACCTGACGGCAGATGTCTTCCAAGATGTCAGCAGGCATGTCCTGGACAAACCGCTCCCACCATCTCCTGGACATGGGCTTGGACGTCCACTCCTGTATCTCAAACTTGCACAGATGCCCTGCGAGGTACATGACTGCCACCGTGATGATGTCTGGCTCCCACTGCAAGGACAGGGTGGTACAGAGACTGTCATTTACAAAGGTCCATGCCATTTGAACCAACTTTTGAATTTTGTTTTTATCAGCTTTGAGTTATTTTGCATCTTTGAGTAAGAACTGGTATGGATGTTCTACTTGTAAATCAAATTACATAGTCTGTAGTAAAATTCACTCCAGAACCATTACTTCTTCCTTTGGATCATCTCCAAACTGGCCAAACTACACATCATTTAATAAACTACGAGCTGTTTTAATGATATCTTTACATTTTTTTGGAGTTTCTTCTACTTTCCCAGCCAAAAAGAGACAACAAGCTCCTGTCACCTAGGGAAAGGTAGCAGGAAAGCAAACTCACACAAAGTACAATACAGCGGTGGCATATCTTGGGAATTGCTTGAAGGAATGAAGCATGTAGAAGTGATGAAAATAAGTTATTCCAGTTGCCAGGGTGCCATAGTGTAGTCTCAATCATGTGCCCACATTGAAGATGAACCGAGCAACCCCTCGGCGGTACCGGGCCTCTGTGGCTGGATCAAGTCCTTCGAGTTGTGAGGGTGTATGAGCCGAGTCATTTTTATCCCAGTACCAACACGGTTTTGTGTGCTCCAAGTTTGCTGATGGTACTGAAGGGCTTGAATTTTCTTTGTTCTCCTTCATTTATTGAAGTGGACTTGTTCTTTCCAAATAGTTTTCTGAAAATGTCAGACTCCTGATGCTTCAGGAAAGCCTCTTAGCAACGTCTCTCCTGGCTGACTTCGGCCATCTTGAATGTGGAATCCCTACGCATCTTATTTTATGTAAAATTATTATGAAGAGATTTATTTTCTGTCTTTGTCATCTGTATAGTAAAGGGCTATACTTGTCCATCAGTACAGTAAAGCCACTGGTTTCTTAATGTTGATTTTACATCCTGCTACATTTCTGAATGCATTTATTAGTTCTAAAGTCATTCAGCAGTCTTGAGGATATTGTGAGGAGAGGATTATATGTACCAACAAGCATAATTCCTTTCTTTTCTATCTATTTCATTTTTATTCCCTTGCCTGATTGCTATAGTTACAATTTTAAGAACTATATTGGCGAGTATTATTCAACTATAAAAAAGGATAAATTTGAAGTTTTTATCAGTAAATGGGTGCAATCATACTCTTAAGTGAAATAAGTCAGAACCACATGTGCAAACATTATACTGTCTTGGTGTGAGAGTCTGAAAGACTGAATGGAATCTGAAGGATATGATAGATATGTGAAAAGGGAATGAATTTGTCCAAGAGGAATTACTGATATGAGAAGGATAGGAGAGAGAGTGGGGAAAGAGATATATCTAGATATATATGTAGGATGGTTTGAATAACTGTACTGTGCATTTCTGCTGGTCTATGGAAAGGAGCAGTTAATACTCAATTTTCCATGATTTTTTTTCATTCTTTTCCCCTTTCTTTCTTCTTAATGTCTTGAGAACTTTTTCTTTCTTTTTCCAATTTTGCATGTATATATCTGGTAATTTGAACAACTAAGTTGAAGACAACACTATGTAATACAACAAATGCTGTCAAATTTGTATTATTTTCTGTAGTCCAATTCTGTATCATATCTATTTTCTTTTTAATTACCATTTTGGATTTTCTTTGTTTTATTTTATTTTATATTACTTTTATTTTAAAGACTAAAAAATAGCAGAAACAAAGATAGAAAAAACAGTAACAAGTAAGTACATATAGTACAGAATTTCAAAACGAAAAATTTAACAATGGTTATATTACATATTTTCATCATCAGATCAGTTTAGACTAATAGATATAGCTATATAAGACTGATTGAACAATTAAACATTAACACTTTCAATAAACTTTAATTTTTTTAACAATTGACACCCTGCATATTGTCCTCACAATAGTAATACAGAGCATAGGGTGTGGGCATGGATTTTCTTAAAAACATAAAATAAAAGAAGGATAGTGAGTAAGAGTGGTAGACTGGACATCCTTGCCTTATTCCTGAGTTCTAGGGCTTTACTCCACCAATCAACACGTGAGTGGCAGAGGTATGCTCCGATTAGTGATTGATCTTACCTTCAGCACCAAAGTCTACAAGTGATGGTCACTAATGACCTGCTGGTCAGCCCATGCACAGAGGGTGAAGCATGCACCTGTACTGCTGCGTTGTTCTTCCCCTCCTGCTCACTCACCAAGTACATATTGCGCACTTAGGACGCTGTGCCCCAAAGTAGTGACTAAGTCATGCCTAGAGGGGCAGAGGTATATCTTGGGAGACAGATAAACTCATATGGTGGCTTATAAAAATAAAAATAGAAGAAAGGAATTGGCAAAAAAAAAAAAAAAAAAAAAGGTGGAATTCCAGCAAAGAAACAAAATTGTGAATCCTGGCAGTGGAATGTGAAGTTCTAGAGCTTATATGAAAGGACTTACAGGAGAAATGGATGACTGACACTTTCACTGTTCAAGAGAATCTCAGTGTGCACCCAGTGGAACTTAGTGGAGAGAAGTTCACAGTGTGTGGGAGGAAAGTGTTCATGGGGAAAAGGATGAACATGTCCTAGAAGAAATGACACTAGCAAAACATTTCATCTAAAAAAGTCTGTAGATATTTTATAACTTTGACATCACATAATGTAAAAAGCCTTCCTTTGCAGAGGTTGGAAGCTGCTCATTTAGGAAGGGGCATCAGAACTATGAAGAGGTAGAAAAGATAATCAAGAGCATAAGAAAAGACATAGGCAATGCTGCTATGTCGCTCCAATTGTTTTCTAAACAAAGTAATCAAATACATTAGTGTTGTAGTTGGTTTAAATGATAGAGTTCTAAATAAATGTTGTGCTTTTACTATTTTAATTCACTACTCATTTATAACTTCAAGACAATTTTTAACATCTGACAAAAATTCGATGTCATAAGACCATCATAATTTTTTTCCTTGATTATTAAAATGGCTTTGCATGGCTTCAGCTTGTAAAATCTTTTTAATGGTCTCAAACTATCATGATGAGCAAGGACTATCAGCATAAAAATGTGCCCATGTAATTAAGATTTCCAGGCCCTCCCAAGTTGAATGAAGCTGTGATCAATATCTGTACAACATTTCCTATTCAGAGCTCTAGTAAAGAAGCTCACCAACTGGAGAACACATGAAGAAAATTCCTTTTTTTCACTAAAAATTATATTTTATTATTTTTAATAAGAAATAACAATATGACAATTTCAAAACACATTAGTAGTGCATTCACAATAACTGATACAATGCATATTGTTGTCTTCATAGTAGTTATACTGAGCACATGGTGTAGATGTGATAAAATTTTTAATTGATATTGGTAAAAAAATATTTTCTTTGAACTAAGAGAACGTAGTTATATACATAGTCCAATGTTCCATAATTTCATGGGTTACTGGTGAAACTGGCAATGTTGGAAGCTGTCGATTTAAGCCTTTTATAGCTTAGCATACTACTCTAGCTGTACATTTTATGCCTCATGATTAAACATTTCTGTTGGGTGGTTAAGGGCAAGTTAAGACCTGTATAACAAAACATGTAACTATTGTATCTCCCAAGGTCATTCAACTCCCCTCAGGATTTACTTTGGAACCATGTACAGTGCTTTGTAGAACTGATGTCTGTGTCAGCCATCTGGATGAGTCACGGCCATTGCTTGACCAGTTTGCTCTCTGAGAAAGCCTGAGAGAATGTTTTCTCTCTAGGTGACTCTCATGAGGCACACTGTATATCTTCAATCCATTTCCTTCGTAGCCCCATAATCTCCAACAGAAAATTTGCTAAACCACTACAGCACAGGTTCTCTTATGTCCTGAGTCCTCACTGACTTTGATGGGCTAGGGCCAAAATACTGACAATCCTTGTAGCCCTTCTTTTTTTTTTTTTTTTCCTAATTTTTGGTTTGTAAACTTATATTCTTAACCCTCGAGAAGGAAAGCTCAGTGATAATATTACTCTATAACATGGGTATTTGAGCTTAACATCACTGTCTTTCTGAATATCAAACATCTTAGACTTAACTTGGAATTGGTATTTTCTATCAATCAGTGATATTCTAATAAATCTCTATAGAGTGTGATAAAAGTAGTTACACATTTTTTACACATTTAGAAATCTGAGGATGTACAAAATTCGCCGAGCGTGGTGGCGCACGCCTGTAATCCTAGCACTCGGGAGGCTGAGGCAGGAGGATTGGTGCGAGTTCGAGACCAGCCTGGGCTACAAAAGTGAGCTCAGGACCAGCCTCAACTGCATAGCAAGACCCTGTCTCAAAAAGACAAAAAAAAAAAAAAAAATTGTAGCCTGTCACTCGTATGGCATTTTGCCTAGTCTCTTACTCTCACTTAATATCCTTTTGTGTTTTCATGTAAACCAATCATTTACTTGAGAGTATAGCAGTAACTGAAATTACATTAGAAACAGCACACATCTAAAAGACCAGAATGATAGGCATTACAAGCATAGTTTTAGTGTTGCACACTGCTATCATCAGTGTGAAAAATCTTTTGAAGGTTCTTAGGACCATTATCTAATTTATCCTGTGTATATGAGTGTATAGTTTTGCTCCTGCTTTGTTTCCTCTCTTTTCTGCTTCCAGTCACTTCATTGTTTATTTTATAAGCTTTTGATTTCCATTCAGCTGTGCTATGCTTTTCCAATATATTTCTTCTTTTGAGTTCTTACACTAGAGAGACTATATGATACATATGTAGGTCTGGTTTATTTTACTTGTGAGTATATGTTCAAGATACATCCATTTACATATAAAGTCTTCTAATTTATTGTTCTTTATAGCTGAGTAATATTCCATTATATAGAAATACCACATCTTTTTCAACCATTCTTCAGATGATGGGCATTTTGGTTATTTCCAATATTTGGCTATTACAAATTGGACTGCTATTAACATAGGTGCATAGATATCACTATGGTATGATGTTTTCAATTCTTCTGGGAAAATTCCCAGTAGGGGATTAGCTGGATTGAATGGGATTTCGAGTTCTAGTTTTTTTAAGTAGTCTCCACACTGCTTTCCATAATGGTTGCACCCATCTGCATTCCCACCAGCAGTGGAGAAGGGTTCCTTTTTCCCCACAGCCTCTCCAACAGTTTTTATTGCTTGATTTCTTTATGATAGCCATTCTTTCTGGGGTGATATGGTATCTAAGTGTTGTTTTAATTTGCATTTCACGGGTGGCTAGCAATGTGGCGCATTTCTTCATGTATTTATAGGCTTGCTGAATTTCTTTTTCTGGGAAGTGTGTGTTCATGTCAGATGCCCACTTCTGGATTGGGTCTTTGAATTTGGGCCCCTAATGGTTTTTCAGTTTTTATAAATTCTAGACAGAAGACCTTTGTCTGAATATTTATTAGTTGAAATCTTTTTGAAATTTGTTGGTTGTCTTTTCACTCTGTTGGTAATTTCTTTAGACATGCAAAAACTTCTTAGCCAGAGAAGGTCCCATTTGTTGATTCTTTCAACTGTTAAACATGCATTTTGATTTTTGTACATGAACTGTTTGCCTCCCCAGATGTCTTCAAGATTTTCTCCCACTTTCCCTTCTAGGAGATTTAATGTTTCTCTTTTAATATTTAGATCTTTAATCCATTTAGACTTTACTTTACTGCATGGTGACAGACATGGGTCAAGTTTTAGTTTTCAGCATGTAGAGAGACAGTTTTTCCAGCACCATTTGGTACAGAGGCTATCTTTTTTCCAGTAAGCATGTTTGGCCTCTTTTTCAAAGATAAGGTTGTTTGAATATGTTTGTATTTGCTTCTGCATCTTCTAATCCATTCCATTGATCCTCTGGTCTATTTTTTTTTGCCAATACCATGTTGATTTTATCACTGTAGCTTTGAAGTATAACTTTAGGTAAGGAATTGTAATGTCTCCTGCCTTACCTTTGTTGCCCAGAATTGTCTTTTCAATTCTGGATCTTTTTTTTGGTTCCAAATAAATTTTAGAAGTGATTTCTCCAGGCTTGTGAGGTATGTTGATGGTATTTTGTTAAGGATTGCGTGAAATCTGTACAACAGTTTAGCAAGTATGGGCATATTCACAATGTTGGTTCTTCCTATCCAGGAGCAAGGAATATCTTTCCATTTTCTGAAATCATCTAGGATCTCTTTTTTCAGAGTACTGTAGTTTTCATTGAAAAGGTGTTTCACTTCCTTAGGATAATTTCTAAGTATTTCATTTTCTTCAGTGCTATCATAAAAGTTATTGTTTCTCTAATTTCTCTCTCAGTGTGTTTGTTATGTGTGTAGAAGAATGCTATTGACTTTCATGTGTTGACTTTGTAACCTACTATGCTACTGAATTTGTGTATTCTAGTAGCTTGTTGGTGGAATTTTTCAGGTCTTCCAAGTAGATTATCATATCATCTGCAAATAACGATAGTTTTACTTCCTCACCTAGTCTTATTCCTTTTATTTTTCTCTCTTGTGTAATGGCTGTAGCTAATGATCCAGAACTGTATTGAATAGGAGTGGTGATAGAGGACATCATTTTCTTGTACCAGATCTGAAAGCAAAAGACTTCAGTTTTTCCCCATTTAGAATTATGCTAGCTGTTGGATTGTCATCTATGGGTTTTATTAGGTTGAGGTAGAGGCTCTCTATTCCAATTTTCTGTAGGACTTTGAACATGAATGATTGTTGGACTTTATCAAAAGCCTTTTCTGCATCAATTGAGACAATCATGTGATTTTTGGCCTTGACTCTATTGATATAGTATATTACATTTATCATGGAGGTAATTCTAAAACAAATTTACAGTTGTTCAGCGAATGATGCAAGTTAAGGACTTATTACCATAGTAACTGTATATGTAGATACATGCTATAACACAAGTATTTTCCTGCAGCTATTCTGATATTAAACTTTTTATTCAGGATATGGCAATTAAAAATGAGCCTGTTGAGGGAGTAAAGAGGGAACTAAGACATGGGAAAATATTCAGCTTTTTCTCCACTAAATGTGAGCACAGAAATTCTGCAAAGTTACATGTGTAATGTGTTGCTCAGATACAGCAAGCCCAGGCAGAGCTGGAAGGAAGGAATGGCAGGCACCATCGATGCCCTGGGCTGACTGGCCAGATGTTCTATCATTTGGTCCACCATTACATCCTACTAGCACTTACTCCTGTAAGCCTACCCTTGTGGAAATAGGACTTGCTCAGATTTCATTCTTCTTTGGAAAGTGTCTTGACCATACTGATCATGCCAGCTGAAATTACAATATTTTAGGGGTTTTTTACATGCCATGTAAAGGAAGGTCCAACAAATTCTTTGATCATTTTTATCTTGACTGAATTCTGAGAAAAAGGTTCCAATTTATTATGTGGAAAGAGCACATCAGAATAGATCTAGAATAAAAGTTTGTACTAACAATTGTTTAGACAAGATATTATGTCTACCTCTTGTCCTCTGAATAAGTAATATGAAGACAACAATATGCAATGTATTAATTATCGTAACCATCCTACTAACCTGATTTGGAACTGTTTCATTGCTATTTTATTTTTTTCTCATTAAAATGAATAATAAAAAAGAATAGATCTGACTAGCTAGTTGAATCAGCCCTGATTTATGCATTACTTCAGCTATCCTGGGCCCATGTGCCCGTCCCCTTCCTTTTCCCTGGCGGTTTCCCCTTTTCCTGCCCTGGTAGCTCCAAAGATCTGATACACTGTCCCTCTTCCTGGAGCAGTCCAGTTGCTACAGCTTCATTTTCATCTGCCTATGGCTGCTTCAGCCTCCCTGTGGTGTGGGCTGGGCTGCAGAAAGCAGTGGAGAAATACTGTAGCAAAATGCCATATTCTGGTCCATGCAGAGCCATGGGGACTCTTGTATCCATCCCCGAAGGACCAGAAAGCACAACTGGTGCTGTGGCAGCCCGATGGTACTAGCAAGGAGGGAACTTTCACCAAAGACACACAGGAGACGGAAAGGTGCCAATGGCCATTTGCTGGCCCTCCTCTCTTCTCATTTGCTGTATCAGGACACAGTGGCTATTTGCTGTCACTCTGGAAATGGCCAGCAGGCATACCACCATGCTGTGGAGTTCACTTGGTAACCTATGTACTTTCTTGGCTTTACCTTCCCCCATCCCTGTCAGGTCCATTTTCTTTTCCTCATGTTTGTTCCTGTGAAATTTCCTCAGTAAAATATGGACACTAAGGTTCTCCTTGTGCTCCGTTTCCTAGGAGCATGGAAACCATCCCAGTGTCTCTGAGAGGGATCAGTAATTGGTCTTATGCTGAGTGAGTAGTCATAATACAAGGGCTGATGTTTTCACCAAACATTTGTACTAGTCTCTTGATATGGCTGGACTCAGCCTAACCAGAACTCAGCAAACGACAAAGTAGCATGCATGCGAGTATGTGTGCTTGTACACACACACACACACACACACACACACACACACACACACACACACTCTATAGCACATATTTTAATAGATGCTATGAGATGTACCATACAGTTCTTTTGAAGGGTTTAAAGTGACACTATCTGCAATACAATGTTGATTATAGAAACCACAAGCACACTTAAACTATTACAAAAACATAAAAATAACATCACTACAAGCCCTCCAAAAGTTCCATATAGTGAATGTCCTGTTATTCAATCCATTCATAATGTTAATAGGAGTTATTTGCGTGGGATTATATAGGGGATAATGGATTGTCCTGGAAATGACAGTTTAGCAAATTGTATTTTTAAAAAATTATTGTCTTTATTCAGCCTATATCTACTTTTTAAAAAAGCATTTTATTTTATTTTTATTTTTTGATAATTATTTTATTTTTATTTTTTCCTTGTTTCAGAACTTTTGTTTGTTTGTTTATTTATTTTTATGGCCGGCTCAGCCTGCCCTGTGGGCAGGGCTGACGCAGCCTGTGGGGCCGGGGATCGAACCGTGGTCCCTGCAGCCGCCCAAGCTTTCCTAAGCAGGCGCTTTAGACCACTGACCCATCCTGCCAGGCCCCTATGTCTACTTTTCTTGAGTCTTGAGACTCCATCAGGAGTTCATGGGGAGCTAACAAAAAATAGAGATCTAAATTAATTTGACATTGAGGGAATTTCTGTAAATAATTTTCATTGAAAAAATTAATCTTTTGAAAGATAAGAAAAACAGTCACCCTGCCATCCCATAGCACAGCCAGCAAAGTGCCCAGGTTTAATCAGGCCACTGTGCCCCTAGATGACAGGTTCTGTTCCCTCTCCTGCCTGCTGCTCCTGAGAATCATTAATCCTATTAACTGCATATCAA
This sequence comes from Myocastor coypus, assembly GCA_004027025.1. NCBI lineage: Eukaryota > Metazoa > Chordata > Mammalia > Rodentia > Myocastoridae > Myocastor > Myocastor coypus. Next base: position 25,146 of record PVJA010010141.1, read on the forward strand.
AAGACTGGAGCAATTCTACAAATGAGTAAACACAGAGATAAAAGTGTAATCATACGAGCCCAGAAAATTGGATTCAGGTCTTCATTGAACAATCCTGTTTCAATTCAGCAATTTTATTATCACTGTTACTGGAACAAATCACTTTATTAAACAAAAGGAGATTTTGTGGAGAAATTTCTTCTTGTGGGTAACATGAGGCTCTCGAACATCTGAACAGTACTTACCCTTGTTCAGGGATTTCCTTAAGTAATTCAGCTAATGGCTATGACAGGCAGGCATGCAATGCCCATTTAGGTCTTGCATTTTGCTAGGTGGCTGGATGTTTTTATTCTGAGGGAAAAAAGTCCTTTGCTGCTCTTAGTGGAATTAATATTTTCAGTAAGGAGTTTGCTGACAAGTCTCTTTCTCTCCTTCCCCTCTCCCTCCCTCCCTCCCTCCCTCCTTCCTTACCTTCCTCCTTCCCTCCCCTCTTCCCTCCCTCCCTCTCTTCCTTCCTTCCTCCCCAAATGAACGGTAGAGGATTCCAAGAAAGCAAAATATTATAAAATAAGATAATGCTTATTTATCTGTGTGGACTGAGGCAAGTTATTCCCTTGAATTTTTTTTTCCCATAAGAGCCATTAAACTATTAGAACGAGTCATTCACCCAGTGGGTAAGGTGGAAAACATGAGATTTTTTTTGGTGGTACCGGGGATAAAACTCAGGTTCTTGTGCTTGCTAGGCAAGCACTTATTCCACTGAGCTATCTCCCCAGCCTCTAGATTCTAATGATGGTCTAAGATCACTTCTGTGAGCTCCCTTCCTGGAAGATAGGTCTTTATTGAGAGCAGAGGGAGGGGTAGAGTCCAGTTCCTAGATGCTGGGAGACAGTGTGGAGGGAGCACAAAACAGAGACAGACAGACAGACAGGAAGACACACAGACAAATAAGCAAGCAGACTCCCAGAAGGAAGGCAGGCAGAAGGATCAGATTTACCCAAAACATGGTTGTACCTTGTACTCTCTATGATGACAGAGGTGTCCTTTCTCTGCTTTGTCCCTCACCATGGCCGCTGTCCACCATCTTAAAGGGTGTCAGGTAGGACCCAGGAAATGAAGTGTTCATTTTGTTAGACTGTGTATAATTTTCATTTACTTAGATTTATATCTAAATCAGCATAAATCATGCAGATCAAGTTGTGGGAACAAAGGGGTATGAGCAGAGTTAAAACTTTCCCCCTAGACAGAATATTCGGGAAGGCTTAGCAGGAGATGGTGAAATGATCAACGAACAGGTGGAAAGCAATCAGGAGAAGATGCAGTGATTCCCACAAGAATCCCTCATGTAGTCCCTGAAAATCATACTTTCCTGGATATTAGATATCATCCTAAGGAGATGACCTGCTATTAGACCTTAGCTCTTAATGAAATACCTTGAAGTGCTGCTTCAAAGATAAAGCCAACACTGGTTAACCAGTGCCAAGGATTCTACACAAATGGTGTGAACTTTACACAAAGTCAGAGAGGTTATTTTATTTGTAAATCAATAAACTTGATATATCATGACCCAAACTTTATTTTCTTTTCTTCAACTATAAAAGAGGAGTGATGACAGTGCTTCTTTACAGAATTATGTGAAAAGTAAATGCAATTATGTAGAGGAATATTTCTGAAAACATTATATATATATATATATATATATATATATTTGTATTAGTATTAGTATTCCAGCTTCCTATAGCTCTGAGTAAATCTCTCTTAAATTTTACATAAACTCTATATAACCTCTATACACAGATTAATGTTCACTGAACATAGCTGTGCAGGCATGTGCATGCAGGTAATTGATGGAAACTTACCTGAGAAGTTTCAGATAGATATTAAGGAGCAAAAACAATTGGATTTTGGTTATTTCCACCAGAGCTTGAATTATTGATAGATTTGTAACATTTCCTAGTGATATTTACTTGTTAATGCAAATGAATTGAGGCAATAGAAAAAGATGTACTATCATTTCTTGAGTCCCACATTGAAGAACTTTGTTTTTATTTCTTTTATGTGTAAATCTGATCCTGAGAGGAAAGATGGAAGATGGGGACATCAGTAGATTCTTCTTGATTTTCCTGATGAGAATTGGGCAGAAGAGGAATCTCTTCTGAGACACTTTTGAATAGTTCTGGATGCATTACTAAGAGTGGCTCAGAAAGACTGGAATGGCAAGAAAGCAAGGTTGTGGCTGCTGTTCCGAGAGGAAGGGTGGAGAGGTGGTCTGCCCCTCTAATCTCCCTCTTGCAGGGAGGAGGGGACACTGTAGCCCCAAGAGCACCTGTGCTAGTGCATCAGCATATGAGTTCTCTTGGAGAGCTGGTGAGGCTGGTGCCTGTAAGTGCTGCATCTCAGGTCTTTGAGAGATTTTTTTCCCTTAAAAACCATGCAATTGTCTTATGTGATATTTGTTCTTTTCATTTATTTAATTACTTTAAAGAAGAATTAGCAATATAAAAGATTGGTAGAGCATGGTAAAATGGCTTGGAGCATTTTTTATTGCATTTGTTTATTATATAAGGTATATTTTTTCATTAGTTTCCTTTTGAAATTAATTTTATGGGTATATTTTAAGTATACATAGTGATCACATTAATTATGGGGAATTTGTACCTGTACATGATACATCATGCTTCTTTTTCTTTCCTTCCTTTTCTTCTTCTTCTTCTTCTTCTTCTTCTTCTTCTTCTTCTTCTTCTTCTTCTTCTTCTTCTTCTTCTTCTTCTTCTTCTTCTTCTTCTTCTTCTTCCTCTTCTTCTTCTTGCCATTCCATTGCCCTCCCTCTCTTCCTTACTTGAAAAGTTTTGTTTCCGTTTCCTCCTAATATTATTTTTCTTTCTATTCTTTCCCTTGTCCCCTCCTTAGTTTCCTTTTCCATTTGTACATCTTCTTCATATCTTATGTTATATATTATGTGTTTTGGTCCTTATGTACCCTTTTGGTTCTTCACAGAAGATAATTTACTGGTGTGGTACTAGTATTTGCTATTTATTTATTGATTGATTGATTGATTGATTGATTGATTGTACTGAATTGAACTCAGGACCCTCCACTTGCCAGGCAAGCTCTTTTTCTACTGAACTATCTCTCTGGCCCCTCATATATATTTATGACTCTTTTTCTTTGATTGTTCTCTTTATAAGAATATAATGACCGTCTATGTTTCAATTAATTAGTCTTGGCTTAAAACCTGTTTTTTTCTACCAATAGAATAGTGACTCTTACTTGTTTATAGTTTCCTGTTACATGGAATAGTATTTTTCATCATGTTGACTTTCAGTGGCTGAATTTCTTTTCAAATAAATGTGTTTCTTGTATGTAGCATATTTTTGGATCTTGTTTATTGATCTGTTATTCTATTCTATCTCCTTTGATTGGTGAATTAAGGCTACTTACATTGATAGTTATAGCTGTTGTATACTGAGCTATCCTTGTCACATTATTTTCTTGATTTAGTTATTTTCCTTGCTTGTGGGATTCATTGTGTTTGGCTTTCTGGAGTTGGAGTCTGTTATCTCTAGAATGTCTTTCACAATGTTTTCAAGTGCTGGTTTGTTGGTCATGAATTTCTTCAGGTATTCTTTGTCATCAAGAATGACATCAAAAAAAAAAAAAAAAAGAAGGACATCAAAACTTATTTTTCCATTGGTTTTGAAAGAGAATTTTACTTAGTATATCAACCTGGACTGGAGGTTGTTTTCTTTAGGGCTTGAAACACTTCACTTCAAGTATTTGATTGGGAAGTCTGTTCTAATTCTGATGTTTCTTTTATAGGTGATTTGTTTCTTTCTCTCTCTCTCTCTCTCTTTTAGGGCAGGAACTACAGGGTCTCACTACACAGACAATACATGTAGTGATTCTCCTTTTATCAGCTTCCCAAGTGCTGGGATTATAGGCATGTGCCACTAAGCCCAGTCTCAATCTCCATCTCAGTGTGTCTTGAGGGTAGGGCCAACAATCGAACCACCAACCCTTGTGTCTACCTAAGTAGTCACTTTAATCCGTTGAGCTATTGTTTCTTTTCTTTAACATGTTTTTAGAAAATCATTTATTTATTTATTTATTTATTTATTTATTTATTTATTTGGTGTAGGGTCTAGCTATGCAGCTCAGACTCATGGTGATCCTCCTGTCTGACTCTCTCCTGCACTGGGATTACAGGTATGTACCACCATACCCAGTTTCTGTGGCCTGTAAGGCACACCCGGTCTTCCTGGGCAAGCATGTTATGTGGTACTGCAGATGGAATCTGAGTCTTTATGCTTTCCAGATAGACACTTAGACTGCTGAGCTATCTCCCCAGCCCCTCTGTAACAGATTATAATTTTCTATTCTACACTGGATTTCTGAAATCTTGTGTATTATGTGCCTTGGAATAGATTTTTTTCTTTTTTTTTATGGCTAGTTGGAGTTTTATATATACCTCCCTTAACTGTATGTCAAAATTTTTTTCCGTGCTTGGGAGACATTCTGCCATTGTTTCTGTGAAGAGTTTTTTCTTTTTTGTCATTTGAGCTATCTCCTGCTTTTTCATTGATTTGGATCTATTCTATGTTATTCTTACTTGTATCATTCATCAACATTTGAGTTGTTTTTTCATGAATCCTTATTTTTAAGACTCTTTCTTGTTATGGTCACTGACTACAATACTGTCTGCTAGATCTGATATTGCCCTCACGTTGATTCATTCTGCTGTGTACACCTTTAATAGAATTTTTCACAAACATTAATGGAAAAGAAAGAAATGGAAGGATAGAAAACAAGAAGGAAGGAAAAGAAAGAACAAAAAGGACAGAAAAGAAGGAATGAATAAAGGGAAGGAGAAATAGAGTAAAGGAGAAGGGAAGAGGGAGGAAGCAAGAAGAGAGGAAGGGGAAAAGGAAGGGAGGGAAGAGAGGAGGAGGGGAGGGAAGAGAGGAGGGAGGAGGGGAGGGTAAGCCACCGCTTGTCACTCTTGCCTCCAAGCAGCTGTGGTGAGTTGGTCCTTCAGTGGTCTGTCAGAGTAGCCCAGTGCTGACGCTGGCTCTTCCCAGTCTGAGTTTTCACATCCCGGCGAAGCAGGCACTACCTGTTCAATTTGTGCTTGTGTACTCAAGTTACTTCTTGGGTGCAGTGGAGCACTAGCTTCCTGTGGGTGGCCTGCATGCATGGTGCAGCTAGGCACATACTTTAGCAGCAGCACTCTAGAGGGGCCCCATGAACCAAATCAGGGAAGTTCCAGATGAAAATATCAAGATTGTGGAGAAGCATGGTGATATAAAGAGCGTTCACTCAGCCATTCATTCAGCACGCATTCTCACTCATACTCTCTCTCCGGATTCATCCCCAGGTGACTTGCAGTCTTGTGCATGAATGAAATTCCTTTAGTTTTTGTCACTCTATAATTTTTTACATGACTATTTTTGCCATAAATGCAAACTCAGCCTTGCATTTTTCTTGTGTATTGTAATTTTCATAAGTGTCCAAAAATCTAAATTTTCTTCTCCTTGTTCCTTTTTAGGGAATTACTGTAGACTCACTGTGCCTCTCATTCAGCAAAGGGGCAAGAAATTAAAGCACTGTCAAATGCTCTGCTATTTGTGGATTGTCACATAGCTTCCAGGTTTCTACAAAGGGGATGGAATTAAAATGAAGGTCACTGCTAAATTGAAGCAGAATTTACTCCTTTTGAACATCATCAGCTACTAATTAATGAGACTCTCTGGAGTCCAGAACAATGCTGTGGATTAGGGGTGCCTGTGAGCACTCTCACTTAGACTGGAACCCATGAAAAGCCTAATCTCCCGAGTGACTGGAGAGTGCTCGAGGGGCTGCCAAGCCTGTTACTGAGGGTTTATTTAGAGATACTTTTAAAGTATTTCCTCCTTTACAATGAAGACTTCAGTAGACATTTAAAATCCCATCCATAATCTTTTTGAAATCTTCCCTTCATTTAAATGACTTGGCTTAGGAGCTAGCTGGCACCAGAATCTCTGGTGATGGAAGGAAGTGTTGGGGAAAAAAGAAAAAAAAAAAAAAAAGCAATTAAACAGAGACAACTGGTTCACTCAGGAAGCAGGCCAGCCTGGCTGGCAGTGAGTCATAGGTTTGGGGATGCAGGGCCTGCGACCTGGGAGAGAGACTGGGTTTTTACATCCCTGCCTTTTGTGCCTTCTTTGGAATATTCCCAGGATTTAGAAAGGAGAGGACTTGTTCCAAGAGTCTGAAACTAAACTTCTGAAAGGAAAATGTGCTTTTTCTTATTTGTCTCGTTTCTGTGTAACCCTTTAATGCATGTTTTTTATACTCATGTATGATTTTTAACAACCCTTCCTCTGTTTCCTGCCTTGTATTCTGGGATCTGAAAATGAAATTTTGACTTTGAGGGCTAGGGCTGTGGCTCAGTTCTAGAGTGCTTGCAAGCATGTGCAGACCCTGGGCTCCATCTGCACCTTCAAGAAGAAAAGAGGAGAATGCAGTTTCTCATTGGTAATCTTCCAAAGAGGCTACTTTTTATTTAAAAGGTACAGAGTTTTCTTTTCCATTAGTTACAGGTCATCCTCAATGTGGCTTTGAAAGTATCCATCTCATGGGCTAAAATCAGAGAAGCCCAGTTAGCCGGATGTGCCCTCCTTCAGACATCCTGAGTTCAGAAAATGCTCCCAAGTCAAAGCATTGTAGACAGTGTTCTTAAAATTTTTTAAGATTCTTCCTATTGGCATACCTTCCAGTGTCACGTTAAGGACAGTATGGAGGAACTGGGGGGTCAGGGGCTGGAGAGTCGCAGACATGGAGGAAACCTGGGGGTGTTCTGCAACACCCCCAGTGTGCAAGGCAGGGGAGCATAGGGCAAGGTGGCCAGGGCTGTGGGTTTCCAACTGGAGGTTGCTGGAGGCCCAGCTGAGGCCAGTGACAAGGTGAATGGGGGACAGGAGTTAATGTTTCAAACAAAAATTGAACCAACTCAGTAACAGTTTGAATGAAGGGACTGCAGTGAAAGGCAATGTCTATGATTTTGCCTGTGTGGCAGCTAGGTCCCAGAAGAGGAAGATTCTCCAAGCAGTGACTTGCTGAGCCACATCACATCTAATCTTGTGCTCATAGCATCGAGGAGTGCAGAACAGGGATGGCTTGCTGTCTGCCTCAAGACAACAGTCATGTAGCTGGGACAGTGAAATAATGTGTGGGGGTGAGGAAGCATCTACTAATAATGACAATAACCATAGCAGTCCCTGCACATTGAGGAGAATGTTGGACGAGACCATTCCTGAGGAACTTCTGTTCATTTGCCCTATTCTGTATGCACACCTATGACAGAAACTTGACCTAAAATTAAAAACCGAGACCAGACATGATGGTGTATGATTGCACTCCCAGCAGCCGAGAGGGTCGGGGCGGGGGGGGGGGGTTGCAAGACTGCGAATTGTAGGCCAGCTTAGGCTACATAATGAGATCCTTCTCAGAAAACAAAATAACCCCCTAGCCTAGTAAGTAAAAGTGAGAAAGTTAAAAATTGAAAAAATAATCATAATGAAACTTATCTGAGATGGGTGCCCCTCTGAGACTGGCAAAGAATAAAGCACAAATACAGAGGAGGAAGTGAACGTTTGAGACAAATTCCTCATTGAAAGGGCCCAGTAAATAAGGCTGTGCAAGGGCTGGGACACGGCTCTAGACCCAGTTGACTCTAAAGACCAAGTTGTGAATATATAATACAGTGCTCATTGTCTGGATAAAGAAGGAAGAGTCCTGTACTTGCTCCTAACATATAGACATCGGAGATTTTTGTCAAGGTGACCCCCAAAGTCTCCAGAGCCACATAAAGTGATGTTATACTTATGGGCAAGCTGCAGTCCTGAATGTCAGATCTCAAAGTTCTGAGTTGGTCCTGTTGATTCCTAAGGTACCATCTTCTCCATGTACACAGTAGTTGCTGGAGACCTCTCCTTCAGATGCAGCAGCTATGAGGACCACTAGGCCTTTCCATTTACTGCGAAGTACAGGCTGTGCTGTTGAGAGTAAGGCACTGTTGAGGTAAATCAGGAGGGAAAGATCTAAAACTGAGCACCCTGCTGGAGAGTTTCTTAAGAAGTCTGCTTCCGGGGTTTTCCTTAGGATGTTGTAAAGAGGCATCACTTGTTGGGAAGGCTTCAGCATGCTCCACAAACCACACATGGAAGCTCTGAGGGCCACCTATAAGAAAGCAGCAAGTGGGCCTCATGATAAATCCATAGGCTCCCTGGGCTTGTGAGCTTCCCTTTTGTGTATGTCATGGAACAAACTTTCCCAAGAGTTAATACAAATCCTTACGCTCTTATTTACTGTCTACATGACAGACTCTGAAGAAATAGCCCAACATATAAAAGACTCGGTTCCAGTTTAATTCAGGGCAATCCCAATAGTTCCATTCAGTTTGGAGGTTTCCAGTCTATTCTTAAATTGTTTAGTTCCTAAGGCAAATCTTTTAAAGGCATGCTCCCATCTCTTTCCTTCTGTACAAGCAAACTGTGCTACAAAAGCAGAGGCCTCCACAGTCCTGTTTACTTAGACTGCAAACCCTATTCAAGCCAGTGATGTCAGATTAGAGGAAGAAAGGGGAGAGAAATCAAAGCCTCAAACTGCACATAAAGGGCAATTGCTGGCAACCAATCTGTTCAACTTCCAACTATTTGCACTTTATGAATAAAGGTCAATCTGTTATTGGCACCCAAATGTTAACGTTCTTATGAGGGTTTAAGCTGCTTTAAAAGCTTGAATAAGTAAGAGTGAGCAATAGGGCCACACCTATCAGGCAGGTCCAGCTGGGCTCTGGGGCTGAGGTGCTGGGTAGGAGTGGTGGGGGGGAGAGCTAGGCATACAGTTCACGGGGCATGGTGTCCAGTGGAAAGTGAAATTCCTTGCATATTTCATAAATGCAATGAGAGGAAACATGTCCCAGAGTCCTTTTCTTCCTATTTGTTTGGCTGACTGCCTGCAGCTATGACTGCTGTGCCTGTCCTAGCACTTTATAGCTTTATAGCACCAACTGCTGCTTAGTGCATACCTGAATTTTATCTTTTAAAAATACCTGCAAATACTTACCAAACCCTTTTATCAGAGTATTCTTTATGAATGACAGGTAGTGAGTATGGAAACCTTCTGCTGTCCCATGGCTGGGGTTTCCTGCCTCCTCCTCCTTCTCCTGCTTTTCAGGCCATAGTCGCACTTATAGTGTGAACTTCTGGGTCAAATTCAGGAGACACCCAAAGACTGGCAAAGCAGTGAACAAAACACAACTGGGTCAGGTGGGTGACAGTCATAAAAACATCCTTTTTTCATCCAACACCCTCTGAGAAAGTTGCTAGCACACAGGCATTCACCCGTTACACACAAGCAAAACATAAGGGCACACAAGTCAAGTGGAGATTTATCATGCCCTCTAAAATAGTGTTTGGATAGAGCCAACATGCAGACTTGAAGACAGTCTTGTTCTTTTGTGTCTTAGTTACTTTTTACTCGTTGCTGGGACAAATACCCGACACTCAAAATGAAGGAAGGAAAGGTTTATTAAGCTCACAGATTGTGGAGGTTTCAGTCCATATTCGGCTGGCCCAAGGCTGAGAGAATCCAGTTCATGGTGGTGGAACAGCAACAAAATGGTGACAGAGGCGGCTAATCAATCAAGGCAGCAGAGCAACAGCAACAGCTCTAGTCTGTGTCTCTGTCTCTCTTTATATTACATTCAGGCTCTCTGCCTTAGCCCCCGCCTTAGGCTACACCCATAATCCCAGAAGTACTTAGACCCATAATCCCATCAGTACCAAAACACATAATCCCAGGGATCATGGATCAAGTCTCAATCTATAGAAGTCCCTGCCCAATGACTACATGAGGCTTTGGGGAGACAACTAGATGTAAACCATAACACTTTGTGTGTGAGACAAGTGGAACTCAGGCTCTGCACTCTGCTTTCTTCCTATAGAAATGTTGACTATGGTCCCAAGGCCTTGGTTTCCTCCTCTGTAAAATGATCACTTCTTTCATTTCCCACTGAAGCCTGCTGTTCTTGTTGAGTTGGCTTCTTCACCTGTACCAGTGGGATATGTTATTGTAAAGCTGAAGGTAGCAGCTTATTGGAAAAGACTTACTAAAAACCAAAATGACAGTGAATGTAAGGCATAATCATGGCCAGTGGGACTGCAAGGAAGCAGGCAGGGCATCCTCAGGGCTGCTGCTGGAAGGGGACCCAAAGTTGGTGTCACCAGGAGCAAGCTGCTTGTATTATCCTGAATTCCTCCAACCCTGGACGTGACGGTTCCCTCTTCTTGGTATTTCTGTCCTCAATCCCAATCATCCCTACAAACCACTGGGCCCAAGGAGCTGCCCTAGCCACCCCTCCCTCTCTGCTCTCCCATTGCCCATTACTTTGGTGCTCCACACACTTTTTGATGGTTTACCATTGTTCTGCACATTCCTATCTTCTTTAGGAGACAAAAACTGTTTGCAGTCCAGAACAGCTTCTTTATTCCCCTACTAAGCCTGGGTATCCCACAAGGAGCACTAAGGGGGCAATGCCTCATTGCTGCACAGAATTCAGCTGATGCTGACTCCCTTTGTTTTCAAAATCAACTGCTTTATCTTTTAAAATAGGTAATAGATTCAAATATAGTAATTGTCATGGGTTCCAAATTTACTTGTTAGAAATGAATCAGTGTTCTTTGTTTGTCCTAGGAAGCAACTACTGCTATTACTGGTTTCTTATGAGACTATTTATTTTACCCTTCTTTCAGGACATAGTGGCCAAAACTGGGAACACATCTGAAAGTAGTTCAAGTGCTAAGAAAGGAAGCTTTATGAAATAAAAAGCTTATTCTTGAGAAACAATGCCTTCCCAGGCCAGGCATGGGCTGCATGGATCCAAGAGCCTCGGGTTCTTAATGGCACGGGAAGAAGTTATTACTGAGATGTGTTTTGTTAAGCAAAACTTTTAACCTTGCCTGGGCTCCTGGGCTCATGCTGAGCAAATTTCCCATTTCTACAGTTCTCTGAGTCTTATCTGAAAAAGAGTAATTTCACAAAATTAGAGAATCAGCGTTTGAGAAAATGAATTCGATATTAGCATTTTCAATCAGGGGCATAATCTTTGAGCTGGTGAAGTGGCTTTGCCAAATCAATCTATTTAGGAAATTAAAAATAAAATTAGACACATTTGTTGTAAATTAAAGTGAAATGGAATTTAACATTTCTAACAGGCACCAGAAGAGTAATGTCTCATTGAGATCACTGTGCCAGCGAGGGATGGGAGCCAGTCTGGAGTGTGGGGTGACTTCACTGGTGTCAAGGTTTGTGCTCTTCCTCCTCACGTGGGCCTGAGTGGGGCAACTCCAGGGAGGGTGGTGTGAGCTGGAGAATTGTGCCCCCATCTCTTCTCTCTGTATGTGCTGAGTAAGCCGACTCAGCAGAAATCAGATCTCAGACTCAAACTGGGTAATAGGAAGAAAGTTTAATGATGGCCTATGTGGACAAAAGGCTAGACAGAAGATTTGAAAATACAAAAGTGATTGCCCTAGAATCCTGAATTCAGTAGGTGATGAGACAGTCATTCACTCATGAGGTGTTTGGGGACAAGAAGGAGGAGAGACAAGATTTGGAGAAGGTGGTATAGGGAGGGGCTCCCAAAGAGAACTGAGGGCTGCAAGTTCTGTATCCCTATTCCTTTCACCTGAGTAACTCTGGGACAGCCTTAGAGATATGGGGGTGCCTCTACCAAGGCCAGCACCGGCTCATCAGGTTGGTGAGCACAGAGTGTGCCTGGTCATGGAGAAAGGAGAAATCATGTGACAGTTTCCACCAGAGCAGCCATCACAGTCTTTGTCATTGTCTCTTGTATCTTCTGCACAGGTCTGTGTGCTTTCTGAGGGCATGAAGTCCAACTTACTAAGCTTGTTTACCTCCTGTCTGGTCACAAGCTTGTGGAATGACGGAAAGGAAAGAAGCAAGCAGTCCTAGTTCATCTAATAGCACAGTCCTGCCATTATTGTTTGGGGACCCAGCGTATAGCTACAGGTAGTTCTCTGCATATCTAGAGAAGAAAAAGAGGTCCAGATATGGGTTTCCTTGAAGACTTTGTCACAAACTGCAAATGGACCTTGCCAACTCTATGAAGTATCTGGACTCCTACAGCCCATCAGCTGCCAGGCTTACACGGTTTACATGGTGCCCATAATGCAGGTGGTGAAGCTGCAAATGGCATTGCTTGAGGCTTTCTGTTTGGAGGTGACCCCACAGAGATGAGCAGCTTGGGGCAGGCATTGACAGCCTCTCAGTAGAGGACTTGTTCATTAAATGGGAAGATGTGCCTGGTATGGTGTTCTGAAAGGGCCTTCTGTGAAAAAAAAAAAAAAAAAAAAAAAAAAAAAAAAAAAAAAAAAAAAAAAAGACATCTAGGTATGTAATCACTTTGATCATATTTTTGGAAAAAAATCATATTGAACCTCTCCAACCCTCATTTTCCAGTTTAGTAAATTACATTTACTTGACAGGGTTGTTCTGAGAAATAAATGCAGTGTCCAAAACTTCCTATGTGGTAAGAACTCAATCTGTGTTAGCTTTACCATATTTATTATTATCCATCTATATGCAAAGGATATAGGAAGGAAATTTTAAAAGTATTCCAGGTAATTACTGTTATGAACATTCTCGTTTATATATTTTAAAATTTCACAAGAACTATCTATCAATTTGCAATTATATAATGTTATTAGAAAAACAAGATTTTTATTTTAATTCAGCCTGTAGGGTGTATTCTTCCTGGTCTTTGGAAGTAATTGGATACCTCTGAAGTTTATTTTCCCCATTTATAAAACAAGATAAATTATTCTTCCTCCAAAGGTTTGGCGGTAGAGCAAATGAGTTATTGAAATCCTATTTTTAGAACATAGCAAAGTGTTATACTTATATTAGATATTACTGTTTTTATTTTTATGAGCATGAATGAACTTGTTTACTTCTTTCTCCTACTCAGTGGCTTTATGAAGCGAGGCCTGCGGAAGCCCTTCAGCCCGGGATCTGCTTTGTGGCACTGGTGATAGGTTCCACCTAGTGCAGCTGAAAGTTGCTGCCACCAGGCCAGTGGCAGGGCGGGCCACCTCTCGAGCTCGCCTTCGCCCTCGTGGCGATCCCTGGAGTCCCTTCGGGGCACGTAGCCCCGTCCTCAGGACGAGGGGACTGTCCGCTTCCACGCGTGCGCTGCCTGGCGGTGCTCGTGCGAGCCGGGCGCAACGCGAGCTGAGAGCCGCGAGATCGAGCGCGAGTGGCGCGTGCCCTAGGTCCGCGGGGGTCGCGCAGTGTACCGCCTCCTACCTCCGCACCGCGCAGGGGCGCACGCCTGCGGGCGGGGCCCAGGCCGAGCCCACGCGTCCCGGCCGCGCCGGCCCTGGGCGTGGAGCCACGGTGTCTGCGCCGGCCGGGGCTCCAGATCGCAGCCCAGCGTGGACACCAGCGCCTTGCGGTGCGGGGACGGTGGCAGGGCCTAGGTCCGCGAGGGCTCGCGCGGCGGCGGCTGCGACTCGAGGCCCGTGCGCTCGGTGCCTGGCGCCGTCTGCGGCCGGGGAAGCTGGGGAGAGTGCCTTCCGCGCCGCCAGGGACGTGCGCTCGGCAGAGCTGCCCCTAGGGCAGGGTGCGAGGGGCGGCGAGGCTGGGAAGTCGCCCCTGGACGCGGCGCCCCTGCGCGGCTGCGACCGCAGCAGTCCCGCGCCCGGCCGGAGCCTCCCGAGAGCCGCGAGGGCGGCTTTCCTCAGCGCTTTCCCACTCTTCAGAAGGCTTCAGTGCAAGCTTATAAAAGTCATTTCCATTTTCAAAAGCAGAGTCGGTCGAACACTTTGGAAACTTTCCCCGCGCCGCCCTCCCGCGCGCCCCGCCCCCTCCTCCTCGTTCGAGAAATGCAAATCAAAAGTCAATCCTATCTTATGTTAAAAAGTTGAAAAACATTTCAATGTATTCTTGTCTTGTATGACTGGCGGAGAACCTCTAAATCCCCACCATTTACCAAATTAAACTAATTGAAAGTGCTTCCAAAAGCCACATCTGTAGGCTGACGTTTGTCCCTGCCTTTCGCTCCGGGCCGGGAAACGCGCTCCGTTCCCTTGATCCCTGAATAGTCATGCCTGTCAGGAAGCCACATCAGCCATTATCATTCTAATTTTACTGCCTTTCTTGGTCCCTAATCTAATTTGCAATGATGCTTAAGCATTTCGCAAGGCCATAGCACTTTCTTCAGAATTTCAACAAGAGCATTAAACCCCCAATTTACATTAATGAAGTGCACATTTAATTAGGGGAGAGGCTAAATGGCGGGCTCTTCACGAGCAGTTTGCGTGATATGATGGGCACTCGAAAGGGAAAGGAGGTATATCTGATAAAAGGCTCCCATACATCAGATGTCTGGATTTCCTCCCTTCCCCGCCGGTTCCCTCCCGGCCTCGCCTCCCCCTCATTTCCACCCTTCCGTCAACTCGCTCTGCCCCTCTAAAATTTGCTCCAGAGCCACGACAATAAAATTATGAAAGCAGACCTGTCAACAAGGGAGAGCGGGCACAGAGCTGTTTAAGAGGATCGAGTGCGGTGCTCAGTCCCCTTGCTGCCCCCCAAAGGGAGAGATTAACTTGTTCTTTTAAATAATGAGAAACATAGGAAGCCATCCCCAGCCTCCCTGTTTAATGAATGCATTAAGCACACAGGCTGAGCAGGTGGAGACGCTCAGATCCGGCTGGCCTTGGGGAAGGGGCCAGGGACCGAGGCAGCGAATGCGTCACCACATGGGCGACCGCACAGGTGGGGTGGCTGCAGGCTCAAGGGTCCGGGAAGCCAAGGACCCGTATGTATCCACTTGCATATTTATTTTTAGTTAGATATACTTGCCGTCCTTTAAGTTTAGCTACCTAAATATGCGTCTTAACTACGTACTTTTCTCTTGTTCGAGAGCCAACCATTTTCTTCTTAGTTTATATAGTTTATAGTTTGGGCCGAAGAGGGAAGATTTCGATAAAGATTTTAGTTTTGGAGACTTGGTACTCCTCCCGCAGGTGCGCCTTCTCCTTCGCTGGTCCTTTAGTAATAACAACATTTGCAGCTCTCGCGGCGGCGACAGTAAGAACGCGCAGAACCGTAACGATGTCAGTAGAACAAGACCGGCTCCACACCTCGCTGCTTTATGCTGAAGAGTTTGGCAAAGTTTGCTGTTTTAGGAGCGTGAAAAAAGTATTTGTTTGGAAGAGAATATTGTCTGCATTTCCTTCGAAAATAAAAGTTACATTTCATAGCAAAGAAATATACCAGCTGGACATGCTGGTAGACTCTTGCAGTCCCAGCTACTTGGGAGGCTGAGGCAAGAGACGGCTAGTCTGGGCAATTAATTTAACAAAATTAATTATTTATCTAAAAAATAAATAGATAAGTAAATAAATAAGGAAGAGGCCGAGGGTATGCATGGAGTCTACATGAGTATAGTATGATTGTCAGTACTGCTCTCTCTCTCCTCCCTCATATATATATATATATATATTTCATATGTACTTCTTATCAATTGTTATCAATTGACTAACACAGCTGGACAATAATGTGTAGTCAAATATGATACTTTTTGTCACTACTTCATTTTTTATTTTAAAGAGAAAAAATAAACAATGAAAACGAGTTTCAAAACAGGTTAGTGGGACAGTTCCAAAAGTTGATACATTGCATATTGTTGTTTTCCTGTTAGTTAAGCAGAGTACAAGATAAGGTGTGATGTTAAGCAATATTAGCACAAAACATTTTTTCAAGAACTAAGGTAAGGTCTCTGTAAAACTTGCCTTAACTATCTTGTGTATGCATTCTCTTTTCCCCGCCTTTCTTCCCTTTCCCTTTCTTTTACCCTTTGCAATTTGTCTTTTCTTTTGCATGGTCTTTTCCCCAGTTCACACTATCTATTGTGTATTTTGGATACTATTTTCTTATTCCATTTCTCACACTACTGAGGCAATCTGAATGTTACACATAGGGGTTCTTTCTGCCTAATAAAGATACTTGATAACAGTTCACTAGTCTTTAGGGATAAGCACTGACAAAGCTGCCTGAGGAGCCACAGATGTAAACAAGTAGGAAATCATCACTCCATTAAACACACAGGGTCACTTTTCCCAGCTTGTACCTTCCTTGTACAAGGCAGGAAGGACTTAAAAATAATTCTCTACTTGTATCTTGGGCCCTTTTTTTTTTGGCTTTTTGAGCCAGGGTCTCACTATGCAGTTCAGGCTGGCCTTGAGCTCACTTTTGTAGCCCAGGCTGGGCTCAAACTCGCACCAATCCTCCTGCCTCAGCCTCCCGAGTGCTGGGATTACAGGCATGCGCCACCACTCCCGGCTTACGCAAAGAATACACAAGTATTGGCACCACTGAAAGGAAAAGACAATGGAATAATAAGAACAATATTTAATAATATTTAATAAAATCATTGTTTAATAAATACTATAAGAGTGTTAGATATAAGTAGCAGTTTGAGGAAAATGAAATTGATAAAAAATATGGAGTGAGGTAAGAACAGACTAGAACCTGAACTTGTAGGCTCTCAGAGGGCCCGACCCTATAATCTAGGGTGGGTTACTTCCTCTATGAACACCTGGCTTTTCTGTTTGCAAAACAGACAGCGATGACACTTTTCATAGTAAATTGCACATGATGTCACTCCACGAGAAAAGGAGGATATATGAGTAAGTACTGGGGCCAGGAAGGCAGCTCAGCAGCATAAGCACCTGCCTGGCATGTGCAGGGTGCTGAGTTCAATCCCTGGTACTGCAGAACAAAACAAAACAAAACAAAACAAAAAACACAGAAAATCAAACAAAAATGAATAAATAAATAAGGTATGAGTAAGTAAGTACTCCGTAAATGTTAGTAGGGAAGAAAGTAAAGATAGATAATAGAAGTGAGTGGAGGCCCTGAAAAGGACTGAATTGCACAAAAGGATATAGGCCTAAAAGACGGAGCAATGAAGGTGCAGGAGGAGTGAATCAGCAGTACAAATATACTGTCAGCAACAGTGTGCATGTGGGATCTGTGTGCTCGCTCGGTATTCAACCAGTGGAGAGCAAGGACACTTCCAAGAGGGGGAAACGAAGCAAAGTGAAGAGACATTTAAAAGCCTGAGGCCCAGGGAGCTAGCTCAGTGGAATAAGCGCTTGCCTGGCAAGCGCAAGGTCCTGAGTTCGATCTCTGGTACCACAAAAAGAAATAAAATAAAAGAGAGATAAAAGCCTGAATGCTAGACTTAGAATTATTTTCCCAAAAGCTGTATTGGAGAAAACTAACTTTCAGAATAGGGAAGTTTTGTCTATGCTTCAAAATAGAAGTGTGTTTTTTTTCTTTTTTCCTAAGACAGAAGGGGTGTCTCTCTGAATATGACAATAATGGACTAACCCTCCTCCTCTTATGGCAGAGGTTTCAGCTGGATCCTTTGCTCCACGGCCAGTTCTCTTTTGAGAGACAAGGTCATAGGGTATCAGACTCTTCAAATATATCTTATGCATGTACGTGACATTCAGGTTTTAAGTTTTGCTCTTTTAAATCTCTTTAGTCATGTCCAAGCCTGGGGGAAAGCCATACAAAATTTTAGAATATTTAATTCTGCCTCCCCACTAAGTACAGATGAGTGACTGACTATTAGTGAAAAAAGTTTAAGAAATGTGCAAGACTGTGTGGCTGGACTATTTAGGAAGTTTACCACACACAAACTGAATGTAGAAATAGTAGCCACAAGAAAGAAGTGTGGGGACACCCAGGAGCTGTGCACTGGAGCCATGGGAGGGGTATTTGAAAGTGATTCATGATCTTTCTTTCACTCAAGTCTCCATGCTGGTTACCCAACAGGGGTATCCAGTGTTGTGGAAGAATTGTAACTGAGGAGACAGACAAAGAAGGCTGAGGCTTGGCCTTCTCTGTTTCTGCGTTGGGTCCAGAACTGCCAGGGCACCACTGGCTTCTCAGACTCCACTGGTTGCCTAGGGTGGGCCTCACTCAGGGGCTGGACCTATAAGGATCACATTCATCCATCCTCTCCAAGGAGAAAGGGCTGCTCTTTACTAGTAGGGATGAATTCCTAATGGAAACCGTGAGGGTTATGTGCTGCATATTTGTACAGGAGGTGAACTGTGACCATTTCTCCAGTAAAAGGCTGGGTGAAGACTGAGTGTGGAGCCAGGACTTGTCCTGAGGATTAGGAGGCTACACACACAGAGGGCTGAGCCAGCCCTTGCTGGGCACCATAAGGCCTCTTCCATCCATACCAGCAAGGGTTGCAAGGTCCTGGGTCTGGAAGGCAGCAGGCTGTATAGCACATATACAATGCATGTGAATATAGAGAAAAGAGATTAAGGTTCCCTTCTATCATGATTTCTCAAAATGTATTCCAAGCCTGTTAAAATAAGGGAGATTGATTTTTTCACGCAAATATACAAATTTCCCAAACCTCCTTTCACCCAGTTTAATTAGGATGGGGTAGACTGCAAATAGAATCCAGTGCCAAGTAATTTTCTTTGTAAGGTTTGGTTAAGAATATTTAAGGCAGGGCCAGCGAGATGGTTCAGTGGTCTAAAGCACTGCTTAGGCAAGCTTAGGCAACCGCAGGGACCTTGGTTCCATCCCAGGCACCACATGCTGTGCCAGCCCCACCCCCAGGGCACGCTGAGCAACCATAAAAAAATAACTAAGAATATCTAAGGCACATTTGCCCTCTCTTTAAATACACTGCGTGATTGGTTATGAGGAGCAGGAACTTGAGCTCATCAGTAAAGAACTTAAATTGCTTCTCTTATTGACTTGAGCACATATATAAAAGAGGTGGAGGGAAAGACTCAGGAGATGCCAGTGTTTAAGCACACAGGCCTCTTTTCAGCATGGCAGGCCTAAGAAGAAAACCCACAGTTGCTTGCCACCTCAGAACTCTAGGAAACCTGCCAGCTTAGTGTCTCGAGACATAAGCTCTCACCAGCACGTTGGCAGCAAAAGCGATATCCCTCTTCAAGGTACAAACTAGCCCAGGGCAGGCACTGTAGAGACGGAGGTGGAGGAGCTGGGGATACAAGAGATGGAGCAGTTGTCTGAAATTTTCATAACAAGTTGAAAATAGGGCCCAGGTGGCAGCCAAGTTCCCTGCCCTGAAAGCGTGAGAGGGACCTAAAAAATGAGATTAGATTCCAAAGAGCACATATCCTTTCCAGGGAGTTATCTGAACTATGTTTCCTCTCTGACCCTCTCTGAGTTTCCCCATCATAAGTAATAGCATGACCTCTTCTTCAAGTCATTCAAAAATGCATTTGTTCTCTATAATAGAGAGAGAAGCTCCAGCCAAATTATATTCTAATGCATCAGAGCCTTGAACTCGGAGACCATTTTGCATTGCTGACTAGGTGGCTGCTGAATGCATTATCCGTTGACAGGGCTTGTGTCAGCCTGGGGAAGAAGCAGACTGTCTGAGCTTCCCTCCGCTACTTATTTATTTGTGTGGGCAGGAAACTGAAAAAAAAAAAAAAAAAAAAAAAACCAAACAAATAAACAAAAAAACGAGAATGAGAATGAATATTTGGATATAACTGACTCTTAGAGCTAGATGTCAGCAGTTCTGATTTAGTCAGTTCTGGATTTAGTCAGGCTAAAAATAGACCATGTCCCGATAAAACTGTTGTGTCCCAGCAGGGCAGCCGTAGTAGCTTATAGGAAGACCATGAAAACTCGAGAAGCCAGCATTTCAAATAACTGATTCTGAATGTCCAAGTGTCTTCCCAGCTTGGAGAGATTAATATCTATGAGCTACCTAGTGACCCGACAATGCAGAAAAGAGATCACAGTACCTGATGTCCCAGGTTCTTTTAGAAGGACCTGATACTGAAAGAATGATACTGAAAATCATTTTTCTGTTTTTATTTGAAAATCCAGACCCAGATTCTTAGAAGAGGCAGTCAAAGGAAGCATGAAGAGCCTTACTGATGAGAAATACCTTTTTCTACAAGTGTTGATTGGGATGTCAGTAACTGTCACCAACACATGAGCAATAACTATAGCATTGTGGCAGATTGTGCTTTGCAAAATCACCTGTTGCTATAGCATCTGGCCTCTATGCAGAGTCTCCCTCACCATATCTCAGGCACTGGACTGCACATGCTATGGCTTGTATGGCATTTGCATAAGCAAGTATTCTTCCTGAATGTCCTGCTTTTTGGACTGTGGAGGCCCAAGGCAGGGTGGGCTGTGGAGGGCATGCATCCTACTCTGCTACTGAGCAGAGGCCTCATGCAATTCCCTGCCAACTTGGAGATACGAATTTGGCCTACCCAAGTCCCATAAGTCTAGGTCCTGCAGTAGCTTGCAGGTAGGCAGAGAGCTTGGTAGAGCAGGAGAAATGTTTTTCTGTACTCAGAGGTCTAAATTATGAGGTTTCCCAGATTATCACGCAGATATTAAGCCCACTTGAGGTGTACAGAATCTTTCAGGGTGAAACTAAGAGGAAGAACCATGTACCCCTGGCACTGCCACTGGAGCTTGCTCAGATCCTGTCAAGGTTAATGTCCACTTGCGAGTAAAGTGTGTGAGAGCTTTGTGCAATGACTGTGGAAACATTGGGAAGTTGCCTTACTGCGGAAAGCAAGCATTCATGATAGACTACTTGAGAAAGGATGAGGAATGTGAAGGAAGACAGATTGGCTAAAAAGAAGGAAGGAGAAGGAGCAAGAACAGGTGGAAACAGTTTCTTTTCTTTGTTTCTTTGTTGCCAAGCATAATACTCTTTCTGTGAAGGCAGGATAGTGAATGGACCACTTAACTGGGAGGTCAGAGGCCTTAATCAGGGCCTTTATCCTGATTTTAACTTTCTGGGTATCTTCGAGCTAGGTTGGCTAGCCATTCCGACTTTCAGCTAAGACTGAGAGTTGGCTGAGTCTCTTTTATCTCACAGCTGGACCTTCCTGTTGGATCACTTCACTACATAATTCATTTCTGTTACTAACAGGTGTCAAGTAGCCTTACTCTTCAGGACCTCTGTTATGTTTAGATAGAGAATGGCATCTGAAAACTTCATGTGCTTGAGTGGGACTTTTGGGATGTGGGAGGGTGATGGAACTGGTTCAGGAATTCTTAGGAGGGGCAGCCTGGTAAGAAGATGAAGCCACTGGGCACTGGCCGGGCAGGGGGTATCTCCTTCCTCAGTGTCCACTTTTTCTCTCTGCGTCTTGGCCACTATAATGTGAAATGCTGTCCTCCTCTATGTCCCTCTGTCATGCCTTTCCTGCCTTCAAGCTGACCAACCACAGACAGTGATTGTGAAAAAGTAAGCCTTTCCTCCTTTAAATTATGTATGTTGGGTGTTGTATCTCAGGAAAGTAATGAACACATCCTATTTTCTGAAAGTGGTCTTCATGCACTCTCTTCTTTTGCAATGGCTTTTGGATGTCTCAGCCTTTTATGATGTCTTCACTGCCTCTATAAAATAAATCTCTGTTAAACAGAACTCAATCTAATCTCTCAGATATTTTGTATTTACAGATAGGGTTTTCTTGTTGTGAATTATTTTTATAGTCCTCATTTCTTCCATTATCCTCTATTTGAGAAAGTCAACTTTCTGAATTTTCTCTGTCCAAGGTAGAATATGTTTTCTATTCTTCTCTCAGATTCAGTTGATGCTGGTTAATTTTACATGGTTGACTAGGTGATCTTTCAAGAAATTCCACTATCTATTTGGATTCCTCTGTGATACTCATGGTACCAGTTCTGCTCCTCTGATTACTGGTCCTGAGCTTCAGAGTTATCCATGAAGCCACTGTCAAGCTTTATTCACTTGTATACTTCACCAATTACCCACCTTCATCAAGTCTGGACTCAGGCCATCTTCCTGCTTTTGAAACCAGTGCCTTTACATGACAGTTGATTCCTATAAAAATAATTACCATCTCCTAAGTTACCTCAATATAATTCTTGGGCTTCTTAAATTATTTTCTTTTTGTATTATAAAATATCTAAAAGTTTACTGGCTCTTTCAGATTTCACTGGAAACTGGCACTCACTTGCCTCTTCTATTTATAAGTCCTTTTCTGTTTCTTCCTTTTATGAAGCCAGTCAGTAAATATTAAGTGATTCCTAGGTGAAAAACTGTGGGCTATGGGGGGGGGAGAGAGAGAGAGCGAGAGAGAGAGAGAGAGAGAGAGCAAGAGAGAGTGAGAGAAACTACTATTTCTTAAAGAATATAAATATAAATGTAAGATATATTACATTTGTGCAAGTTAATCGTAAATAAAATCCGTGGCAGAAGAGAAAAAATAAGTATATGGAAGTTTATGAAGGTTATAAAATAAAGCTCTGTTAAATTGAACTCAATCTAAATTCTCAGATATTTTGTATTTACAAGTAGATTTTTCTTGTTAGTGTGAATTATTCTTAGAGTTCTTATTTCTTCCATTATCTTCTGTTTGAGAAAGTCAGCTTCTTTTGGCTATCCTGCCTCCAGCATTTATAGATTAGGTAGCTTTGGGGGTAGTTGAAGTTTGTATTGTGTTTTTATCTTTCTGGTTTTCTAGTAGTTCTGCAATTGGAGGATTACACTTCTGCCTGGGCAGGGAGCTATAATATACTTCCAGATCAATATCACCTTTATTTCATTCTCCATTTATTCTCACTGGGACACTCCACTTGATCAAGTTTCACACCTGTTCTGTGCCCTGTGATAAGAATTGGTACAGAATGTTGAATGAGTTCTGCTTCCATCTTTGAAGTATTCATATTCTACTACTACAGTTAGACAAGTAAATAGATAATTGTAATTTAGCATAATAATATGCTACAGTGACTCTTGTAGCTACCATCTTTTGAAAACCAGATATGTGTTAAATACTGATCTATGTTTGTCTCATACATTATCTCATCTGATCCTCGCTGTGCTGTAGGAGATGACTTCTGTGATACCCAGTGTACATCTGAGGAAGCTGAGGAAAAACCATGACAAAACTGAATTTTATCTCTTTTATTATTATTTTTTAATCTTTTATTTATTTGGTACAAGGTCTCATTATGCAGCTGGGACTCATAATGATCCTCCTGTCTCAGCCTCCCCAGTGCTGGAATTATAGGTGTGTGCCACTGCAGCCAGACTTGGTGGCCATCATGGCATGGGGCTGTATAGCATGCAGTACCAGGGATTGAACCTGGGGCCTCATGCTGTCCAGGCAGGCAATTAGACCACCAATCTATCTCTCTGGCCCCAAAACTGAATTTTAAGACAGAGCGAATGCTTCTTAAACTTTTATTCAGATGCTACCATAGATATCCTTCTCGCTGCTCCAGCAGCCCACAGCAAGTGCTTGTGCCTTCGGGGTACAAAGCAGGGTCTGCTGTTCCATCAAGATCCTAGCAACACAGTATTTTAGGGGAGTCTTTGGGAAAATATAATTTTCGTTAGTGAAGGAAGAAAAAATCATGGCACTATATGTTGATTGTAGGCTTGGAGTAGCTGTTGTGTGGAACATCAAGAAGGAAGATGAGATACTGTTGTGGAAGCTGAGCATGGAAAGACCGAAGGAGGGAACACTGAAAGAATGTAGGAAAAGAGCGACTCCTGGAGAGACGGACGGCACATGGTGTGCACGGGAGACTTGAGGATTTAGGGTCATGGTGCCCACCAGCTAGGAGGTTCAAAGAAGAGGAGGCAAAGGCACTAGCAGAGTCAAGGAGAGTGTGGATGGAAAAAAGCGGGGTAGATGTGTCACCCAGGAGCTTAGCAATGACCTTGGAGAGTGTGGAATGGTAGTGGTGGTGGGAGAGCTGAGAGGGTTGCTGAGTGGTAGAGACAGTAAGCAAAGCCCTCTCCCCCCTCTTTTATGCACGGGTGTGTTCATGTGTGTATGCAGACATATCCATGGGGGCTCCACGCCCAGCACTCCACAGTGCATAGTGGCAAGATTAACTTTAAAAAGATCAGTTTCAAAAGGATAGAGAAGCTGAAAGAAGACTAATTTCCTCCTCCCTGTAGCTATAATTTCTTCTTCTTCTTCTTCTTCTTCTTCTTCTTCTTCTTCTTCTTCTTCTTCTTCTTCTTCTTCTTCTTCTTCTTCTTCTTCTTCTTCTTCTTCTTCTTCTTTCTTCTTCTTCTTCTTCAGATAAGGTTGGCAAATATGCTCTGTAGACAGGGTTTATGTCATCTTGTTCTCACAGGCTGCATGAGGCTTTGTCTTATTTCAAGACTAAGTTATTTGTTGCTTCACTTTGCTTCTGTACCCCTGCTTGCTCCACCTTCAAGTTGCTCATGACCAACTCCCACCCCCACCAGATGCATACAATTAGGACCTTTCTTGAAATCCTCTTTTTTATCCCCATTAGTCTCTGGATTCTGCCACACATTAACTGGACAGGAGAATGTGTGTGTACCTGTTCTAACCTGTGCTTAGTAAGAGACCTCAGCAGAGTGTGGCTTCTAGCCCTGTGAAATGGAATGGGCACTTTAAGGTCCTGGCTCCTCCCAAGATATCTGCCTGCTCTACTGCCAGCCAGGTGTGTTGGGGCCATTACTGCTCATGTCTGTCCTGGGTCCACATCTCTCCAGGACAAAATGAGGAAGCTCCCCCTAACACTTCAGAGGACTTTGATCTCCTTTTAAGTCATAGAAGTCCCCAAAGGCAGACAGTCGGTGGCAGCTCAGCTTAGTATTCTTCAGCAGCACCCTGAGCACCTAAGTGGTTCCTTACACCACCAAAGCCCACTGCCCCAGTTGGCTCACATGCTCACAGCCTAGGAAACATTTGGAAGACTTGCTTGCTCAATTTTCTTCATTCCAAACTTGTTTGCCTTCCATTCTTTCTTTTTCAAATGCTTATGTTTAAACTTGCTCAGCATCTCAGTGAAAAGGATGTGTTTACTCAGCTGGGAGAACTGAACCTTGAAATGGCAGTCTCCCTTTAGCCCTAAATTTTAAAAAATTAGACTGAAAAATAAGAATATAAGGCTCTCTTCACTTCTAAATATATCAGCAAAGTGCCTTGTATTTTCAATAAAAAATTGCTAACCACTATGAAGACTGCCATCAGTGGTCAAAATTTGTAATCATCTCCTTCTAGTGACCTCTGAATGTGTGGGTGACTCGCTGAGCCCTCAGCTGCAGTATTTGGCATTATGTAGAGGGAGCACAGGGCTGGGTCATCTGCTACCTGGTGAGGCTTGGCCAACTCGGACTGAGGGGCCTCTAGTGGGTATGCTGTGCACAGAAGTTCTGTGCGTGACCCAGGAGGAAGAGGTGTGTCCCAGAAATGCTCAGTTTGGAGCCCTCAATTCATAAACTGGTTGAAGGACAAAATATCTTCCTTCAGGGAGCTTCTTGCTCTGGTGGAAAGCATGCCAGGAAGGACAGATGGGACGTGCAAGCTGAGAAAACAGAAGTTCAGAGACTAGGAGGAAGTGTCTGCCCCTTCACGTTTTCACTCATTAATGCTCGGTTTATCAGTAGAGTATTTGCCACATCCCTTCTGTATGCCATGATGTGCCTGAAGCTCTTAGTTTACATCAAAGGAAAAAACAATCCCTGCTGTTGTCAGCTGCCTTTGAAATCATTCCAGTTTGTCCAGAAACCCGCAGGATGTTTTTAGTGACAAATATCTAAGTAGGTTTTATTTTCTAGCATACTTTTACTTATAGAAAAAATCTACACCTAGTTGGAGGAGTTCCTACACATGTCACGTGCAGTTTCCTTTACCTTAAATCATACATGAGTCTGATATGCTTATTACAATGATTCAAGATCGATCTTATTGGGATGATACTCACAGCTTATATACATCTCCTTAGCTTTCTCCTAATGTATCTTTTCTGTTCCAGGCCACCATACTGTTGTCAGTACTACATCTCCTCAGCCCTTCATGGGTTTGAATGTCCATTATGGTTCCAAGGAACGCTGCTCAGGTAATTTGTAGGATGATTCATTATCCGGCTTTGTCTCGTGTTTTCCTTAGGGTAGAACTGGGATTTTATGTCATTGGGAAGAAGATCTCAGAGGTGAATGGTCATTTTTTTTTTTTTTTTTTTTACACCATACGCAGAGAAAATACCAGCTGGCTTATGTCAGCTGATGTAGGCCTTAGTCATGTGGCTGATGTTGTGGTTATCAGCTTCTCCATTCTGAAGCTCTCTCTTTCCAAACTATATGCTTTGGTTGTGAGCCATGATGCACCTAGGGTGTGGGTGTCTATGCTGTTCCTCAAGGAGGAGTATCTATGAAAATTATATGGGACACTGCAATGGAAATTTACTTCTTTTCACTCATTTATTACTTTAGTCAATCATTTATTAATATTTGCATGGGCTCATGATATTTACTGCATACTTTGAGTTAGAGTTATAACTAAACTCTACTGCATTTGTTTTATTCTTCAAGTTATTCTATTTTTAGCCATTGACAGTTCTTTCAGTTGACCTCAGGGCTTTGGTTCTAAAATCTTCAATTTCTCTAAGTATCTCTAGTTCCTTTAGTAGAAGAATGGCGTAAGGAACTGAGATACGAGTACTAGATATGCTCCTTGACATAGGGGTGTAATTATTTTAGGCCTTCTCAGCTGAAGGAGAAGCCAATTCAGTTTTTGATATTGTAGTGCATTGAATAGTGTCCTCTTCTTTTCCAAAATCACATCCACCCAGAATTACAGAATGTGACCAAGCCTTTGTAGATGCAATTCAAATAAGAACTAAAATACTTGGATTAGACTGGCCTATCATATAGTGAGAGTATACTTATAAAAGACAGGAAAGACATTCAGAGCCCAGGAGAATATGATATGCAGAGTGGAAGCTTGTGTTACCGCATGCCAAGGAACACTAGGAGCCACCAGAAGCAAGAGTGGATTCTCTCCTAGAACGTTCTTGGGCAGCATCACTCAGAAAGCCTTGATTCTGGACTCTAGCTTCTCGCACTGTGAGAGAACACACTTCTGTTTTTAAATCCATCAAGTAGGTGGTACTTCGTTGAAATGGCCCTAAGAAATACCTAGGAAGTTTAAGGCAAAAATATGTTTTTCTAAACCTTTGTCCAGAGGAATGTGCAGCATGGAACATCATGTTGTGGGGCTGAAGAGACGGACAGGGAGACTCCATACAGGTGAGGATGGAAAATAGGAGCGGTTAGCTGGTACTGTCCCTTTTTGGAGGACAGTCTGGCTTCCAAGTCCAGTTGAATGATAATAAGAGTTTGAGGCCAGTCTAGGCTATGTGCACCATGTCTCAAACACAAAAACAAAGCAAAACACACACACACACACACACACACACACACACACACACACACAATCCCCAAACAGAAGTTTGGCGAGATAGCTTAGCAGACTAAGCACCTGCTTAGGCAAGTGCAGAGACTGGAGTTTGATCCCCAATACAACATTCTGTGCTGGCCCCTCTCCTGGGTGCACTGAGCTGGCCCCTGAAAATAGGTTTGGCAGTACACATTTTTAACGCTAGAGGTGGGGAGGATGATGGCAGTTGGATCACTATAAGTCTGAGCTGTATAGTGAGACCGTGTACCAAACGCATTAAAAAATAAATCCCTGAAAAACTAAGATTCATTCAAAGTCTACCTTGTCTTTGAAATGTTCTCTGAGTGCCCCAGCTCCAGCTAGAGGAGATATTTTCTGTCTTAGGTTAACCTTCTTGGGGGGGGGCTGGCTTCTTTATCATCTTTATATCTTCTGAGCATCACTTCAGAATGTGGTGGAGTGAGTGACACACAAGTAGACAGAACAAAGGACACCAGTAATACATGCCACCACTCCTTAATGGCTAGGTTCTCTGAAACAATTATACCATGGCCCTGAGCTTTCCTTGCAGCTTCATGTTGTGGGAAAACTAAGGAATTCAAGGAAAATGCTAACACTGCTCTGGTGATCTTGCAACTATTTCTATCTTTGAATAACAGAGAATCTGGCTTAGCTCTTACGTTAGTACTAAAGTTGTTTGGATCATATAACACAGCAATACACAAAGAAAGTGAAAATAATAAAACCAGTCTACACTCATTTTAAGTGGAATTAAGATTTATGGTGAAAAATGTGTTAGAGCATACTGAAGCATATTATGTTGTGTTAATTTGGCCTTTGAAACAAAATTTGGGAGGTGGCTATGGATTAAATATAGGAAAAACTAGAGGCAGATCATGGCAGGCTCACACAGCTCCAGGGAAAGCTTTTCCTAATGTGGAGTGGCACTGAGTTTGGAGTCAAAGAAGCTTAAAGCTCCTAGTGGTGTTTCCCTCTCCTGTGCAAACATGAACAAAGTTAATCTGTTAACTTATTAGCTTTCTAAGCTAGTGGTACCAATTAGTCACCTCATCAGCTTCTGGCCAGGGTCTCACTGCATAGTGCATAGCTATAAAGGGCTTTCTGCCAAACCACCAGGAGTGTAGCACATGGCATTTATGTGTGTTTTTAGGAGAATGGGTAAAAGAACCATGTGCAAGACAATTATGGCAAACCCTCTCTGGGAAAAAGTCTTAATCACAGTGACTGTTCACCCTGCTTTCTAGATCCTGGCTTTTACCCTGGCAGTAGAAATGTCCCATTCACCTATGTCTGAAGAGGGAGGCTACATTTTACTTATGTTTCTGGACACCAATGGGTAGAAAACCCTGCAAGAAACAAGGACACAGAGAAGGTCTGGCAGTTTGGGTGGTATTTTTTTTTTAAGTGCAAAAAGGAGATTCAAGCAAGATGCAATGAGAATGGTGATCCTAAAACACAGCCTTGAAGGAAGACTTCCAGAGAAACAATGGGGAAGGAATAAATAAAAAGAAAGTTATAAATTCATCTATTTGCTCTTCCCTGACCCTTGCTTTTACTCCTCTTCACTGCAACTACCCTGGGAAAGGCACAATACTTTGCCCTGTCACAATATTGAGAAAAATTGAAATGGGGAAGAAAGACCACCAGATGCTTTATTGTCTTAGCTGTTTCCACATAATTAGCTGGGAATAAAGGGCCTCTGCCTGGTTTCATTGCATTGAATGAACTTGGATATTGCTACACAGTAGTGTGTTTTATGATTCATGCTCTGTTATCCTGTGGCTTTTTCAAAACTGCCAGCCACTTTATCACTGCCGGCCAAGCCTGGGTCCACCACTTAAAATGCAGTGATGCAAAGTTAACTGTGCATGACAGATGTCCATGAAATTGTTTAACACCACATACATGCTCACACACAGCACAGGCTGGTTCTGGCCCTTTTATGAGTCCTGCCTGCTCAACATCCTTATTACATATAAATAAAAAGCATAGGGCTAGAAAAGAAAGAAAAAATCATGAAACTGCAAGGAAAAGAAAGCCCATTTTAAACTGCAGTTACACTGGGGGAGTTTAGAATTTCAAAAGCCCCTTGAAAAAGTTAGAAATAATGAAGTCATGAGAAAAGACAGGGCTGGTGAGCTTGGGGGTGAGGGTAGGAAATTAAGCACTGGAAATCATCTTCTTTTCTCTCTGAATTAATGTCACCAAGACTGAAGCATCATTGTTTCTCCAAGCCCGCTCATTTTTATACCTTGGACCCTCTCCACCACTCCCACTTATACAGTGTCTGCAGCTTTTCTTTCTCCTGTCTTGCAACCCCCTTTTCATTCAACATTCCAGAGCCTTTTATTCCTCCACACTTGCAGAAGGAAAGTGTTTTTCCTGGGAGCAACCAGCTCTCTGCTCTACCCTTGGAGATCAGTGTTTGCATAGTAACAAGTACTGGATTGTAAGCGCTCACATAGGTGCCCATCTCCCTCACATGATTCAAAGTTCTCTGAGTGCAGATGTTGTGGCCTACTCATGTTTGGGCTCTGTCTAGCATCTCACACAGCATAGATGCTCAGTAGTACTTAGGGTACCTGAAGGTGAATGGGTGCTTGCAGGGAGGATGGGTGAATGCAACTTAGAGCACCGTCTACCAGCCAGGCTTTCTCCACCTTGATTTTGTGTGTGACTTTTAGGCAGTCACGTGCTCTATTTCCTACAAAAACCCTGATGAAAGACTTTTTAGGAGTAGAAATTATAGTAAGCACCTCAGTGTGAAGGGACACACCGTTTGTGGCAGTGGCATGCAGTGTTCAGATGTCTTGACTTTCTCAAATCCTTCAGGGTCACTGAAGGACTTCAGGATACATCCTAATTCACTTAGCTGCCATAGTGAAACCCAAAGTACCAGTGACTTCAACAAGAGGAGTTTATTTTTTGCAGTTCTGGTGCATAGATGTTGAAGATCAAGGTGTCAGTATGATGGTTTTTTTTTTTTTCCCTGAAATTTCTCTTGACTCATGGGTGGCTGCCATCTCTGTGTGTCTGCATGACCCTGCTCCTTTGCAGTCTCCCACAGCCCCAAACCACAAGTATCATGCTGACAGAAAAAGACAGGGTGGCTTCTTCCCGAGGTAGGAATAGAAACATAGGAAAATACAAATGCAGATAGATCATAAAGAAGTAATCCCTAGAACTTTTTATAATAAGCAGGCAAAGGCACAATATCTAAATAAAATAAGAAAGGTTTTTTGAACCTGCATGGCAGAGTCTGGGTTCTCATCCTGCATTTTCCCAGAGCTGGTTCTCATGGTCCCTGGAGTACAGGATGAGCAACCCCAGCTCCTGTCTTCTGGAGGCTGCTTCAGAAATGCTTAGCAAAGGGCTTCAGTCTTTTGTGTTCAGTAGGCCAACTCATGCTTTTCAAAGCCCTTCTCACTCCATCATGATTCTTCTGCATCCAAGAACCATGATTTGGAGAGGAGGGGGCCCCTTGGGCGCCATGGTCCAAATCAAGAAGTTATTTTTTATGTGTTTGTTCATGTGTTTCCTTGTGTGCACACAAGTTGTTCTTTACAAAAGATTAAGGTATCAAAAAGAGAGGATAAAGGAATGTGCTTCCTGTAATGGTGTGCTTTAATCCAGAATAGTTTAATTTGCATTGTAAGATACTATCAGGCATACTTTTAAGATTGTGCCCCAAAGGTTATTAATATTTTGTGTGTATCCAGGAAGGGAATAATCTTTTTGAAACTTTCGCAGTCCTTTCCTACTCCCCCCCCATTATCATTACTAAGAATATCAAACTCTATGACCTTTTCTAAAACTATTTCCTCTCTGAAGAAACAAAGTGTTGTACAAGGGTGCCAAATTAAATCTTGAGGACAGAAAGAAACAAAAATATGCGAGGGCCCCAATGCGCAGGAGTTTGGCTTTGTGCTGTATCAAAACTGTGCACATATGTGAGTGTAGACTGTGTAGTGTATGTGTGTGTGTTTGTGTGAGAGAGAAAGAGAGAATTGTGCATGCATGCAGGGTATTTAATGCGTGTGCAGGCTACAGGCTGTGTGTGTGCTGAGTGTGAGGCGAGGGATGGCGGGTGAGTGTGTGTGGGTTGGTTGTGAGTGTGGAAGCTGTGTGTGTGTGTACATGCATGTGTATGTGTAAGTGTGTGCATGTTGTGTGAACTGTGGGTGGCCTGCTCAACATTTTGGTGATGTTTCATTCCCACCCCTTTTACTACGACCCTGGTCAGGCCACTTTTATGCCGGTGACAGCTTCATGAAGCACAAAACATAGGGCGATACATGGCATGAAATTGGCAACAAAGCCGAGCAAAAGGAGGAACAATTCTCTGGCAGGATGTGTTCACAATATGGCTGATTGGATCTGGAAGCAGATGCCGGCAGCATGCATTGTCCTGGTGACTGAAAAGACATGACCTCTGAGAAACTGAAGACAAGGAGGCTCTCCTCCCCGCCAAGGGGGAGGGGAGAAGAGGTGAAACCAATGAATAAATCAAGCAGTGAAAACAGGGCAGAAAAGAAAATGCTAAAGAGGACTTTTTATGGGGAAAAGGGGCAGTTCAGTGTGCAATTGCTCTCGCTGCCCAGCTAGCCGAACACTCTCTCAGACAATGGCTTTTTAACAGATGGGAGACCGAGTGAAAGAAGCCAACTTTTCCGCAGTGGAGAATCCCTGTTTGTTTAGTCTGAAGCCTGGGCAGGTGTTGGGAGAAAGG
This sequence comes from Myocastor coypus, assembly GCA_004027025.1. Taxonomy (NCBI): domain Eukaryota; kingdom Metazoa; phylum Chordata; class Mammalia; order Rodentia; family Myocastoridae; genus Myocastor; species Myocastor coypus. The sequence continues at coordinate 57,183 of PVJA010010141.1, forward strand.
CGATCCAGCAGGTTAAGTGTTTGCATGCCAGCTTCAACAGAGCGGCTGGAACATCAGAGGGCACTGGTTTTAGTGGGGTGGACTGGGCTGTTCTGGGGGTTGGTGTCATTCAGAGGAAAGAAAGCTGCCCAGAAATCGCCTCCTGAAGTGCTCTCCTCCCCCTTGCTGCTCTGGTCACCTCGGGCCCCAGCCCTGGGAGCCAAGATGCAGGAGGAGAGTTGTCAATCACAGGAAGCAGCCAGGGATGGTGGCTCCCAGCCATACTTTTTAAGAAAACAGGGGAGTGGGCAAGCAGGCCGAAATGGGAAATGAGATCTTATCCTCCTCATATGGGCTCTAAAATCTCACATGTCACTGCCTTGTTTGGCAGATGTTGAAGCTGTTGCCATACAGTTCCTGACCCTGAAGTTCTTGTTCTGGCTCCCAGGGGTGTCGGTGCCAGGCCTTGGCTACGACCAGATGACAGTGAGGCGGTGCATCAGCACTACGGCTTGGCCCTCTCCTGCTCTTGGGCCCTGCTCCTGCAGAAGTTCCCAACAGTGACTGTTCAGAGATTCAGAAGAAGCGGGGTGTTCTGCCTTCGAGAAAGTGTTTGCCCCTTGCCACTGCACAGACACAGAGGAGTGGTCCTGTGAGGAAGCAGGGCTTCGGTTTCCAGCCTGAGTTGTGCAGTCACTACTGCAAGTTCAAGACCAAAAGAAAGGAGCCAGGTTGGGCGAAGCATGGAGATTTGATCCTTTTTGACTTGTGAGATGCAAGGTGCTTAGCATGGGAGCATAGGCCTCTACTCACCTCTTTGCCCACCTTCTGCCTGATGATTTTTGTGAAATAATGTTTTTTTTTTTCAATTCTTTTATTGTTTAAATTTAACAATGGTTATATTACATATTTTCATCATCGGATCAGTTTAGATTAATACATATAGGTATATAAGATTGATCAAACAACTAAACATTAACCTCTCTAAATCCACATTACTTTTTTTTTTTTTCTTTTCCCCCTTTTTTTCTTTGAAAGTTGACATATTGCATATTGTCCTCACAATCATTCT